>SKCR01044676.1:0-89623 GCA_019454045.1 Zanthoxylum bungeanum
AATTCAAATATTGAGACTTTTAATTTGGTGGAACGTTAATTTTAGCGTTTTAATGCTCCATCAAATATCTTATTTAACGCTAGCGTTAACACTTACAAAATCATAATCTCACAACATGAGTTTATTTTTTTACGCTTATATATATTCTAGTATTTGCTTCGTAACTTATATCCAATGTTTGGTATACAATATTAATTGATAATATAAGCTAACTTATAAGTATTACAGTGAGAATATAAATTAATTTATAATCTCAGTATAATACTCTCTACAAAACGCACTATTATTCTTAATAATTCTCGAATGAGTTCCCACGTCCCGTCCTTATTCCCTAAATTGCATATCCGAATTGAATTGAATAAAAAAGGCAGACAAACTTGAAGAAAATCCGGAGGCTGCACATGGAGTTAATAGGAAATAAAATTTTGCTGCCATGGACCCATCGTAGACAAATATAATGAGCACTTCCTTGCTGCCATTTTTAAGCCCGACAATATTATGTTTCATGGATTCATGCTTGTGCTTTTCCTTTTTGCTTTTGCTTTCTCTTTAATTTTGACAGATCTCACAAATTTATCTTTATTGTCATTTCAATTGGTTCAAATAAGACCATGTTCTATTAGGATTGACAAAATAAATTAACGAATCAAATTTATATTGAATCCTAAATGAATCGAATAAAAAATATGATGGATTCGTATTCGATTCATTTATTAAACGAATCATAATATCAAGATTTATATTCGATTCATTTAGTAAACGAATCGAATTTCGTTTAGTCCTGAAATTATTCAACGACATAAATTATTATAATATATTTACATTAATTATTCATAAATATATATATATATATATGAAATACGCAACTAATTAAAAAAAGACCACTTGTCAAATATAAACAATATTATTGTGTAAAATGTGAAGCCATTTAACTGAGTGACTTGTCGTTTGTTATTGTTGTCTTCAAACGACTTGTCGTTTGTCTTTAAAGAGTGAAATGTTGGTGACCGTTAGATGTGGACACGTGGTACAATATCTGCCGTTGCTGACCTAATTGCTCTTCATATAAATTGGAAGCTAGGGCTGAAGGAATGGAATAAATCTTTGGTGCAACAGTGGTATGGGTGACGTGGTACCACCAGTGAATTAAAAAATGATATTTATAATTTAATACCTATTTTTTAGTTATTTTTTTTAATTTTTTAACAAACGTGGCAATGAATGATTGGCTTGTTGCATGGATGATGTGGTACCACTATTGCACCAAAGATTTTCTCGAATGAGAGATATACGATTTATGTTTTTCATCTTCTTATTCTCTTCTTCTCCTTGTTTTCTCAGAGCAATAAACCTGAACCATGCCTGTGTAATCTTGTTTGTAAAATCAGTTTCACTGAGCCTAAATCATCTGACTCGAAGATCGAAGGCGGTAACTGAGTTTTGTTATTTATAAGGTTGGCACATTAGAGTTCTAGGGTTTCTGATTTGTGCTCTGATTTTGGGGAAACAGTGGTGTAAAGAAGAGAAGAAAAGCCTTGTATGATATTGATATTATAGTGTAGTGAACTCCTTTATTTCTTTATTTCTGGAGTTCTAACGTGGATGTAGTCTGAATCTTTCAGGCGAACCACGATAAATTTTTGTGTTCTTGGTGTGTATGTTGATTCTTGTTACTTTTGAATTTGTTTCTCTTGTCTGGTTAAAAAGAAATCGAGTGTTGGGTATAAGCCAAATACCCAACATATTGTTTATTGTAATTGGCAACAATATCTCAAATCTTAATGGAAACATAACAACTAGTAAATGAAAATAATAAAACAAATCCTAAATGAATAAAAGAATTAAATATTAATAAAATAATATTTAATATTTAAATAAATGAATAATTTAACATTGAGTAATTTAATACATCAAAAAATTAATAATAATTAATATATAATAAATTAATATATAATTATAACTAATGGTATTTTTGTAATTTTTTAACAATTCATTCCGATTACTGAACAAAGTAAACACATCAATGGTAATACTGCTTCATTCCGATTCCGATCTCTACAATTAAGTAAACAACTTATTCTGATTCCGATTTACCATTCTCATTCCAGTTCATTCTGATTCCATTTCATTACGATTCCATCTCATTCCGATTACGAGTACGTAAACGCACCATTAGTGTGTTCAAATTTGTATTCAATTTATTTAATAAACGAATAATCGAATTGACTAATTTATTATGCGAATCCATTTTTCAAATCCATATTCGCTTTAAGAGAAACTCAATAGGAGATCACTCATTTTTTTGGTACACTTATTACTAAGATGCTTTCAGGACACATTGGTATCATAATTGTCCGGTCTAATTAAGTCTCGATCTTATATATATCTTAAAGCGTTTCACATTACACAACTCTTTTTGCCATTTTATTAATGGGTTTCTTTTGGCTTTGCAGCAATGGCATTTTTTCCTTGAATGTCACTTTGGTCAATGATGAGATAAGAATCAAAGGGATGCTTTTAGTAGGGATCACATATTCACATTAAAAAAATAATAATAATAATAACCAAAACTCATAAATTATATAGCTAGAAAAGATGTCCATATTTGTCATCAACGGCCACTTTAAAGGATAAGTATCTCCTGCTTCTTGCCTAAAAAGGCTCAAAAGTGGATTATAAAAGGGAATATTCAATTAAAAAAATAGGCAAAAAAAAAAAAAAAAAAATCATTTTGATTAATCTAGATAGCCCAGTAGTTTGAGCATGCATTTTTCAAATAATTTTATTTAGTTGGTCTTTTAAATTTGAATCTTAGAGAAAAAGAGTTAAAAAAAAAAATTTATTTTTTGCTCTTGCCCACCTTCTGTTTTCGAAATAAAAAGTATTGGTGATTGGTCTCTGTGTTTGGAAATAAAGAAAAGATGTCCACATTTTTTGCTCTTATATATATACACACACTTTTTTTCGTATTATTTGTGATATTATTCAAAAATTAATCGAATAATATAACATGTTTTCTTATTATAATATAGTTCTTATAAAATTATAATATATATTTTGATTGTAATAGGTTTTTTATTTAATACAAAATTAATTGTAAGAATATTTTAATTTTATAATTTAATAATAAAAAATTAATGGTAAAGATTAATGGTAGAGATTAAGTGACATATATGTTTTTTATTTTAATGAGTGATTATAATATGTTTTCTTATTGTAATTTATTTCTTTATTTTAATTTTATAATTTAATAATTATAAATTAAAATATTAATTAATTAAATTAATAGGTTTCTTACTTTAATAATATATAATGTTTTTATATTATAATAGGTTTCTTATATTAATAATTTATTATTTTAATTTAAAAAAATGATTCTAGAGATTAGGTTAATTATAGATAATTTAATAGTGTTAAAATTTATAATATATATTTTTATTGTAATATGATTTTTATTTAACAGATTTATTAATATAATTTTATAAGATTAATATAAAACTGCCAGACTTAAAAATATTTAAGATAAATATCATTAAGCCTTTTAAGTATGTTTAGTAAAAAAGTTCTCTAGAACATCTATGAATCTATTGAATCAAGTTCCAAGACAATATGATCTTAATCACAAACCAATAAATTGAAATGTATATAATATGAAATACATCTTAACAAGATTACAAAGAACCCCAATTTTTTTTTTTTTTTTTTTTTTTTTTATATAGAATCAAACATATAATAAGGAGCAAATTCAAGAAAAAATTCAGCCTTCCTAGAAGCTTTGGTGAGCAGAAGAAGGCTTGGTCTTCAAACGATACAGGAGCATCTTCTTCTTAGATGTTGGATTGTCAATGGTGATAACAACTTTGCCTGGTTCATTAATCTTGTAACTGTCACATATTACTGCTTGTTCTGTATTATTTGAAGTCAATTTTTTAGCCTTTTGGATTATCACTGTGTAGCTTCCTTCAGTATTTGGCACAAATTCTGCACTGTAGCTCACTTCCCATCCCACTACTCGCACTTCCCAAGTCAGATCGCATGCCTACACGTGTATTTGAAAACCGAAACAGATAGTTAAGTGTGATAGTTAAGTGTTAACTCGTTATATACTTGGTCACGTGTTCAGACTCGAAAAATATTCTCTATGCAAAAAAAATAAGAATAAGACTGCGTATGTGTAGACTTCAGAATAAATAAATATACAGAGTGCCAGAGCATCCAAGAAAAGATGCTCTGTATTTTCAATAGCATTACTAAATCAAATGCTACAATCCCAAAGCTCATGTTTTCCTTTTCCTTCTTTGGATTCTAAAAAGTCACAAATTTGACATAAGAAAAAACAAAAACTCACCTCAGTAACTGGAAATTCAACAGTGTGCTTAGCTGCTGGCTTCACTGTGATCTCAGTTACTGCATCTGTTGCAGCAAACTCACCATCTTTGCTCAGCCCTCCATATTTAACAGGTACTTGTTCAGCTGCTATGTACCTGAAGATTGTACGTTTCAAGGTTTAATCCTTAAATTTGGGTCAAAATTAAGGTTTCAAATTAAAAAAAGTTAATAATATTATAATAAAGAAGTCAAAAAAATCTATTTTTTTAGACACATACTTTATAAACTCAGGGTCTTACTGTTTCGATAATAATTATACCTGCAACTGCAACAAGATTTAGGTGCTAATTACCTGAGAAGGGTCTCTGCAGATTTGGATGGACCAGCAAAAACAAACTTGCTTCTAGTTCTTTGAGTCAAAAATGGGCTTATCATCCTGTTAACTGCTAGGTACCACCATGGTACATTAATAAACAACTGAAAAAGAAAATATAAACATTCAATCAATCAGTAAATGGTAATGAGTAACTACTGTAAAAAAAAAAATTACAAGTGGGGTAAAAATTATTTACCTGTTTAGCAACAAATTCAGGATAATTGTCCTGAAACAACTGGAGGGCCTGTTTGGTAGCTTGTCTAAGTTCCCATTTGGCAGGTCCTGGAGAATTCTTCAAGTCATTGATCTGAACAATAGTGGAAATACCTCCAGGCCTGAAATCCAATTTCCTGATGCTCCTTTCCAGGAATTGAATTCGCCATTTCAGGAATTTTAGCCTCTTCTCTTCATCAGAAAAACTTTTCTGATAAAGCTCCTTGTTCCGAAATTCACCATACACATTGTAGCAAATGGGGTGTCCTTGTTTATCAAAACCGTGCATGAACACCACTTGCTCCAAATCATTACCCAAGTCTTGTTCAATCAATTCATCAATCCCAAATTCTTTTCTCCAGCGGATTGTGTTACTGAGCATTGTGAATGCTTCTTTCACCTTGAAATCTCTGGCGCGCAGGAACTTTAAGAGAATTACATCGCTTCTGTCGTCACCCAGAAGAGGTATTCCCCATATGGAAACTTCTTCAGGCACCATTAATTCAGTTTCTGAAGCAACAGCAGCCTCTGCCTTGGGCTCTGGCTCTGGCTCTGGCTCTGTCTCTGTCTCTGTTTGAACAGAAGAAGAAACTGCTACAATGGTCTCTTCTATGGCTTCTAAAGTTTTGGCACCATCATCATCTGCAGCTACTGTAGCTGTCTTTTCTTCAATAACCCCAGTAACAATTTCAGATTCGGAAGCTTGCTCTTGCTCAGCCACAGCCTCAGCATCTTTCTTTTCTTCTTCTTTGGGTGCTGCTATAGCTGCTGGTGTTGCTGTATCACTAAGTTCATGCTTGTTAAGCGCTTCTTGAACAAGCTGCTTAAGCTCATCAAGCGCTTTCGTTTCATTATCTACAAGATCAGCAACTTTAGTGCTTTCTTCCTTGAAAGAGCCAGACTCGGGCATCTTCTCAGTATCATCACTACCGGATTTCAACGTCTCTTTATTAGAAGCCTCATCATCAACCTGCTGCTGGTTTGGCTTCATATCTTCCTCCTTGGTCTCCGGCAACGGCACCGGTGCCTCTTTCTCAACCGCCGGCATTGCAGTCTTCTCAGCCGGCTGCACATCAGTAACAACCTCCACCTCTTCAACTTGAGCAACTGTCTCTTGGGCCTCTTTCTTTTGAACTTCCTCCGCCATAGCTGCTGATAATTAATAAAAAGAGAAGATAGATGATAAACGAGAGAGCAATGGAAATGTTTGTAGAGACGGGAATGAATTGAACAGAGCAGTTATATGCTTAACATGTACATGTATATATACTAAACAATGGGCCGGGATGGGTCGGGATTTGTCAATCACGATCTCATCCTGTTTACGAAATCGAGATAAAAAATCATCTTGAATCCATTCCGTTATATTTTTCGAGACAAAAAATAATTTCATTCCGCTAAATCTCATCTCATTGTCTCATCCCATCCCACTTGAGTTTTTGAGACAATTTTTTTATCTCATCTCATTTTGTCCCATCTTTAAAACGGCACATAAAAATGTCTCAAATCCCTGTAACAAACGGAATGGGATCCCATTAGTACGGGATGGTATAGGAAAAATTATCATCTCTAATAATGACATTTCATATATATATATATATTCGTGTTTTTCTACCTTTTAATTTAATTATTAAATTAATTAATAAAATAAGAGATATATCTAATGATATTCTAATAAGAATGTGTTTCATTAAAAATGAGAAAATAAAAATTTCAATAACTGTTATTTATTTTGTAGTATATTGAAATTTATATTTTTATGTGTTTCAATGAGATTCTCTTAAGTTATCCTCCTTAGAATTATACTAATATATTAGGTTGTCATGCAAGCTCTAAATGAAAATGGGTAGATTGCACTTGTGAAATTGGATTAGTGTTGAGTAGAGTTATCTTAAATTTTTTCATAATTTTCTATCACACGTGTGTTTAATAACAACGATTAAGATTTAATTATATTTAAATTAGTATCCAAAATCTATTCATAACAATTAAAAAAATGGATATTAAATTACATATAATATTTATTAATTTATTAAAAATATCACGTCACTCATATTTCTGTTGTATCAAAAAATTACTCGAGTTTGTAGATCATTTCAGTAGCGGTTGCACATAAATCCTCGGCGTGCGAGGCGGAAATCTCTTTATTAATGGCCAGCTGCTGCTGCCTGCTTATGGGGCCTACAATACGAGATGTCGAAGCAATAACTGGCAAAAGTGATTTAAATGAGACCGTTGATATACATAGGATCCTGTTCTGACAAAATGTCTCATGTATTAGTTCTTGTTTGTGGGCCCCACGTACTTATTCTGTATCATATGAAAACAACTCGGCAATAACATGCTGCCACGTCGATGTATTATTATGTACGGGTACAGTGAGAGAGAAATACTTTTTAAGAATTTTTAAATGTTAACAAATTAAGTGTTTTTTTTTTTTGGAAAATATGATCTCGAAAATTAATTTAATCATAAATCGGTAAAGTGATTTGTGATTAATTAAAAATATTCGAAGATTAATTGAAAATTAATCGGAAATAGTAAAATTGATATTTCACATAACTGAGAATAAAAATTTTTAGGACTCATTTCTCAATATCATCTCAAAAATTATTAAAAATCATTCATTTATCATAAAAAAGTTAAATAATCATAAGTTGAGAGAGATAACTAAAACCTATAAAGAATAGGAAAAAGAAGAAAATGAATATTTCTATAAATCATACAATTTTCAAAAATTAGAAATCATTGATTAAATCATTGATTTTCAATCAAATTGAATCACTCCATTAACAATCAGCCGAAATTACTCTTTAGTCTTTACACTCAAAATTTTAAGTACATTTATTATCTATAATTTAGCATACAAACTTTAGAAACGAGTAAATTTCAATAGAAAAAAATTGGTGGATATACCCTAAAGAAGAGATGGCCATGCCGCTAATTGAAATCCTAAAATTTAGTTAGGCCTAATGAAATTTCCATTTGAAGTGTATAATATTACTATTATAGTTTTTTTTTTTAATTAATAGGGACCTCACTCAATTTAAAAAATCGACTAGAACCTCAAAAATGTTTAGAGTTTCAATAAATCACATATTTCCTTTGGTATTAACCAATGTTATGATTGTGATAATGAGTAAAGGGTAAAAATGGACCCAAAAAAAACATAAACATAAGGTAACTAAATAGAGTAATAATAGTCACAAATTCTTATACAATTTTTTTTTTAATTATTATTATTTTTGTATAAATTGATGTAGCATAACTATATAGATTTGAAAAATATCTCAATGACGGAGGTAATTTAATTTTGTGTGTTTTCATCTAACCAAACTAAATATCAATTTATACAAAAGTTTGTGGCACTATCATTACTCAATTATAAAACATAACTATATATTTATTTAATTTTATTTATACACACATATAATATTTTCGAATTTAGTGTGACCAAAAAAAAAAAAAGAGTTGAGGAGCATTTAGTAAAATATATGAATTTGGATTTGAATTCTGATGACCAAAAATTCAAAGATTCTGCTGGCCTAACTCACAAAATCATCAAAATAGTATGGCACCCATGCTCCCTTGTCATGAAAGGAAAGAAATGCTACATTGATAGGCCATTAGTATGAACACTTGCACATGTTCTGCACATGCTACAATTATTTCCTATCTTTTCATGTCAATGTATAATTTATTATTATCTAATTCAACTCCTATACATGAAACGGTGTTTGAATTACGTGGGACAGACGTATGAATAACGTGATATGTCCATCTACTAATATTTTGACATGTATATATATATATATATATATATATATATATATATATATATATATAATATATATATATATATATATATATAGATATATATATATATACTAGTGTGTGCCCGTGCCTACGACACGGTGTTACAAAATTTATATAGAGATTGAGATATTGATATTTAATTTATTTATAATAAAATGATTTTATTTTTTAATTAAATAATTTTATTCTTTAATTTAATTGGTAGTTTTTATTTTCCATTAATAAATGATTTTATTCTTTAATTTATTTGGTAGTTTTCATTTTCCATTTTTATAGAGATTCTATAATGAAATGACTTTTTATCGGCCGTTAATTATAATGAAATGATCTGAGCCGCCAATTAAGCCACATAAAGATAGCATTTGGATACATTATCTCTCTTAATCTTAACCATCCGTTACACTCTCTTTCCTCCCACACCATTGTGCTTTATAATATAGATATACTAAGTTTGAAATTAGCTAATAATAACGGAAAGAGAAAATTATTGATTAACACTTACCACTTATTCATTATAAGTTTTTCTCATAACAATAACCCATCTATGTGTTGAGTTGTATTAAATTTTTTCCTAATCTTCTGATATGTGTACTTTAATAGTAATGTACGAGTAAAATTCATTTACAATCAAATTATTATCCAATAACTACCGATCATAATTTATAATAAAAATGACACAGTACTTAGCTACCGAATCCAATTCCCTATAAAAAATGAGTAATGTTACAATTTCCTTATTGGGATTTCTTTCCTAATGTGTCCGCAAACTGGAAAGATAGCCCAGAAAATTGATTGAATATAAAAGATAAGAAAAACATCTACCGATCATAATTTATAATAAAAAAGACACACTACAAAACTACCGAATCCAAGTCCCTATAAATGATGAGTAATGTTACAGTTTCGTTATTGGGATTTCTTTCCTATTGTGTCGCGCACCGGAAAGATAGCCAAAAAAGTTGACTGAGTTTAAAAGATAAGAAAAACTCCAAACTACTTTATAATCAGTATTACAACTCTCCATCTCCTAGTAGGTTTAACTTGAACAATTTCAAATAATATATATTTTCCACTCTGTAACTCACAAAAATGGCTTCGCGTAAATAAATTATTATTTGCAAAGATCTTCAACATTCTTCACAAGATAAGATGCATCAACTAAGATTATATCTGATTGAATTTCATTTGAAGATCTTGATGGGTGGAAAGAAAGACAAACCTTATTAGATCTCATTCACCGAAATAGGGGCAATATGCCCCATTGATGCAGAAATCCCTCTCCAGTGCTGACTTCCAGGACCAACAGAACAAATACTGCCAGCATCGCAGCTCTTCCATTCCAAGTCTCCGCACTTTTAGTCCAGCCCCATTCCCAGACTGTCACGGGTGGAGGTAGCTCACTACGTTTCAAATCATATGTTGCCAACAACTCTTCTACACTGCCAAGTGGAACTAAAGACTGCAGACAATCCCAAACATTCGATCAGACGATGTAATGACAAACAAGGCAGCAATCCATCGACACTTGAATAAAATGTAGATTGATATAGTTTACGATGCTTTATGGGCATTTCTATTAAAGATATAGGCACACAAAGTTCATCCTAACACTTTTTTCCATAAGTTTCTAAAAGGTGATACTTTACCAAGAGTAATACGGAAAATCACAAAAAACCTCTAGCACAAATTTATGTTGCACAATGGAAGAATAAGATTCATTGTCTAATAGAAATCTTACTGATTTGCTCATGACTTGGCCTAATATTACATACAGTTATCAAGGTTACCGTTAGTCTATGCATCATCCACATCACAGGAAGTCAAATGTGATATTCAGTTGAAAAAAACGGCTCAAATGAACATCTTCATTTCACTGCCGCTGATCAATAAGAGACTACTAGGTTCTATAATGTAAATAAACCAAGTTTGGGATCCCTTACAACAATTGTACATTTTGAAAGAGAGAAATGAAGAAATGGAAGATAACAGTTTGGTAGATATTACAAGAAAATATGGAAGTAGCAAAAGCAGGTACATACTCGGTCTCCATATAAGTGGGTGGGACTAAGTTTAATTAATATTGAACCAAGTAGAAGAAACACAACTGATGTATGCTGTTTCTTTCACATCTAACCATAAACTCCAGTTCATATACAATCATGGAAGATATGTACTGATATCGGTATTCTGCAAGTACTTTTATTTCCAAAATCTAGCAGAAAATCACAAAGGTTACCTGTCGAGCTTCAAGATTAGACACGGCCATAGCTCCAACATAAGGCAGACTCTCAATCACAGCATCAGCCAAGTCTGAAATGAAGGCAGGTTCACATCCTAGTGCTGGGACACGCCCCCATTTTTCTATACCAGATTCTAGAGCCAACTCTTTGTATTCAACATCTATTTCTTCTAAAGTTTCAATATGCTCACTGACAAAACTGCAAATCAAACAAACAAATGCACATATATAGGAATAAAATATAAAGCCAAAACATAAATTCAATAACCAATAATAATAGTAATAATAACAATAAAGACCAAGTCAACTAAAAATTTATCAGCATGCAGCAGATATACAGCAAGCCAAAACTAAGATCATCCAATGACACAATTGCAGTTATAATGATGCAGTGATGTTACCTAATAGGGACAGCCAAAAGACTTTTCACTCCCTTTTGCCCAAGCTCGATTATTGTTTCATCAGTATAGGGTTTCAACCATTCCACAGGCCCAACTCTGCTCTGTAAGAAAATTTTGCTAACTATTAGCAGAGACACCATGATAATTAAATGCTACATATCCAATACATACGACATGGAAAAGAAAGATCAGAAAAAACCTTTATATGCTCAATGACAGTTAAAAATGTGAATATTTCAGAAAAAAACCTTCATATGCTCAATGCCAATTAAAAATGTGAATATCTTCTAGCATGAATCTGAATGGATGAAACTAATTCTGTACTGATGATATTTATGAGATAAACCAACATCTCCACAGAATAAAGATCAAAATTAATACAAATAATTCACATAGATCTGAGAGCAACTTCAGCAAGCTACGAGATGCTCAAAAGATGTAACATCCATGGAAATAATGACTTCCATGTGAGAGGACATGTTAGAGCTAAAGTACTATAACTAGGTCATTATCTATAACTTCACGCTTTTGATTTTGTGGTAGCTAAATGATGCTTTTTCTCATTAAAAATTGCGAAGGTCTTTCCAACATCTAAGTTCAACTGTTTTGATAGAAATATCATGTTCATACTCTTGATAAATCCATTCACCTTGTTTGAATCTTCTCTTTATGAATTTTCTCAAAATTTGGCTTTCTATCAATTTGTATGATTATTGGCTACTTCTGAAGCTAACAGAAAAGACTGTACAATTTTTAATTGCTACACAAAAATAAGTCATAAAAACAGATAGACATAGAAATACATGTTTTATAAGTCTCTTCGCGATAGGTATATTGTTACTCAGTCCTCATCAACACATGCCTCTTGCCAGGATGAAATTACTTATGCCAATCAGCCAATGTTTCAAAATATTCCTTCATTTGCATGAACAAGATATAAAAAGTCGAAAAGAAGAATCTCAAATAGTACAGGGATCCATTTTTTCCAATAAGCCCAAGACAGAGTGCTCTTTATCAACATCATTCAAGTTAAGATTACTAGTTAATAGCTGCAATTAGAAATCAAGATAAAAAGAACCCAATTAGTGTGGCTCCAGAAAACCAAAATTACCTGATATGCAAGAGTGTATGAATTAGTTATATTTCTCTTTTCTAACTCTTCCATTATCAAATCCACACATTCCTCCATCTCTGCCTTGTAAGGATCACCAGCCTCTTCCACATATGCGAGTGGCACTCCATGCGCACTAAAAAATATCATAACCTATAAACATTCCCAAGTCAGTGTCATGGGCTTGGCATACATAAGAGGAAAATACGACAATACAAAAAAGCATCTTTCAAATCTTGGAACTTAGGTATGAAAAAGAGAGGCATCTAAAGCAATAAAAGAAACTTAACAAGTACAACTCTGCTAGAAAACTAAGCATTTTATTATATATATTAAAAAAAAGTAACCAATGACCTACAGGCCTATTGTGCTAATGTACAGAGGAATACATTAGACAGACCCTGAATTTCACAGCACAAAACATACCATGAAAGTGTCAACAGTTTAAAGATCCCCAAAATGCATGATTGAATTAGGAGTTAAGCTGGAGCACTGTCTTACAATTCAATATTTCCCAATTTTTGGAGGGAAAAAAGTAAGCAACAGGTACTGCTGCTGCTGATTGGTGTCTTTACTTTTAATTAGATGTCATTTACTTTTAATAGATTATTTATCATATGAAACTCCAATTTAAACTCAATGATTCTTTACACAACCAAAATTCACAAGTGAGAAGAAGTCTGTCCCTTTCCTCGCCAACGATCCGAGGTTGGAGCATTCTTTACATGTACAGCAATGAAATACCGATACAATGAAAAGAACAAAAAATAGGAATGAGTCCCAAGGATGAACCTTCTCAGGGCAGTCGAAATTCTGTAACTCCTTCACAACCAAATTTGCCATGGCCTTGATATACCCGTCACGCTGGTACCAGGAAGGTATAACCGTGTGCTGCATGTTAACTAGATATTCATCCTCCCTGTAAAACAGTTTTCAGAAAATTAATTTAAATGATATCATTATACAGTAATGACATGGTAACAGCTTGTTCATCCTCACCGGAATATATTCTCCAAGAGTCGAAGGCTTGAACCACTGGTTGATATTGAGAACTGAGGATAAAGTGGAAGCACAACGAGCTTTGTAATTCCATCTCTTTTAATCTACAGGATGAATAAAGAATCCATTCCCAAGTGTTAGGATCATCTGATAGCATAGACCACAAAAGCTAGATCACTAACACAAAACTGGGTTATAACCAGTAAACTGATACTCTTTTTTGAGGAAAAAAAATGCAAGATAATTGATCAAAAGCAGACATATTTTATTGAAATAGAAAAGAACACTCCATTTCTTGTCACTTGGGGATCCAACTAGGAAAATTTTAAAATTCTAATGTACCATGGAAAAGAAGGCCCGCAAAAATTCTAATATAGAGAGATCCAAACAAAAATGTCTTCATATTTCCTTATCATTGTTTCGCAAGAGTATAAGTGGCAATCAAAGAGGTAACACTAGAGTTATTGTGTTACCTGAGGTAAGGGAAAGATAATTAGTGTAAATAGATGAGTAATCACCATTCTTCATAAATATTCGTGTGAGAGGAACACCATAAGTATAAACTTTGGAGTATTAAGTATGCGTGTAGCAAAATCACAGGAAAGTGAGATCCGGAAATGATAGCGTCTTAAAAATCAAATTAATGAAGAAAAAGAAAATATTTTTGAAATTACAGAAATATGACAAGATACCTGTTCAATAGCTTCTTCAGTAAATGGATGCCAGTAACGCATACCAACATACACCTTTGCTGGCACATTTTTTTCCCAAAGTGACTTCCTCAACTCTTCAGCCTGAATGAAGGAATGATAGCCAGTGAAAGGAAAAGGACAAAAAAGAAAGACATACAAAAACGACAGTGTCTTCTTAGAGCAACATTGTGTAAAGTGTGTGTCCCTTCAAGTACAGTCTCATTCATACACAGAAAAATGATCAAAATTCAGAAATCAAACAGCGATAAGTTCAAGATAGGAAGAAAATGCAGCTGATTTAAGCCCCCTAAAAGAAAAGCAATTATTTTTTACATCATGCCTGTGCATCAGTTATCCGCCGCAAAGGAGAACCGCCACCAATTGATGCATAGCCTTCTTTGCTCTTGGGTGCCCTGACAACAGATATAAATTGTGCCAAAGGCTTTTGAAGAAAACGAAACAACCTAGGAAGTCGTATAATGTCCTGTTCAATTCAATAAAGTTCAATGATTATATTTCTCTATTTAGCGAATGGTATTGAAACATTAGATGTATTACAGAAGAAAAAAGGAAAATGTTACCGGATCAGCAAAAAGGTTAAACAAAAAAGGCTGCACATCTTCAAGTGTTTCAGGACCTCCAAGATTAAGCAACAAAACACCAATCTTTTCATCACCAATAAGAGATGCTGTGGAAACATCTTGAGAATTAGAAGTCACCAATGCTCCCAAAGGCGGCAACTTTTTGTTGAATGATGATTGCTTAGCAAGTAAAGGTTGTGTTTCAAACCATCCGAAGGAATATCTGGAAACTATGCAATTTGTTGAGGTATTAGAAGTAAGACATGCGTCCATATGAACCCCAGCACAACGATACATCCTTTGAGATGCACGTATTGCCCCTGGCAATAGCCTATACAGAGCAAAGAACAACAAATTGTACAAATCTTATAAAGCATAATTCTGTGTAATTAATTCATGTCCAATCATTAGCATTTTTCATATTGGCAAATGTAGCATGACAACGATAAAGTACCATACTAGTTCAATAAAGAAACAATATATATATAGAAAGAGAGAGAGTCAGGTTATGATGAAATATCCCGCAACTTATTAAGTTAAAGACCACGTTAAAAGAAATAAAACTAAAAGTTCATTACAATATTGATTGTCTTTTAACACATTGAAATCTGTGTTTTTCTGTCTTTTAGTATAGCGATCGAAAGATTCCTTGTTGGAACCTCATTATGCGTGTGCATATATATATATATATATATACTAGTTTTTGCCCGTGCCTACGGCACGATATTACAGTATTTGGTCCGTGCCTACGGCACGGTATTAAAGAATTAAATGATTTTATTTTAACTTTCTATTTTTTAATCTGAAAATTTGAAAATTTTTGACCATTTCCATCAATCAATTCACTCTCTTTCCTCCAATTACCAATGAAATAATCTGAGCCGTCAATTAAGCCACATAAAGAGAGCTGTTTGATACACAATCTTTCCTCCAACACTATTCTCCTTTATTATATAGATATATATATATATATTATATATATTATATAGATATATAATATATATATATATATATATATATATATATATATTAACATAAGGATCCTTAAGTTAATAATTTAGGACCAAACTAAAGTACAAAAATACGAATTCGTTAAAAGAAAAATAACACTGCATTGAAATATATCTATGTTTTCTCCTATATATAAGTTAAGAGAAAGTTAATAAATATTCTTACAGAGGAAACTTGGTGTTGCGAGAAACGGAGGTGAAGCGTGGTGTAGAGGAAGTGGAACAACATGAAGAAGATGGACATGGAGCTGTAGCACTATTCATCTTCATTCTCATAACCCAAAACTAAATAAAATAAAATAAAATAAAAAATCTGCAATTATTTAAAGAAGGAAAAAACTTGTACAAAATAAATAGAAAGATAAAAGAAATTACCTGGGTGTTGATCAAATTTTGGTACTGTGAATTACAAGAGCTTACTGTTGCAAATGAATGAACAAAGGGTTTAGATTCTGAGGAAAATATTTTAAAATAATTTAAAATAAAAATTAAAATTAACTCTGAGTTTGAGAGAGTGACACATGAGAACTGAATGAAATGAAGCCAACGAGCCCACATCCCTCTCTCCCTCTCTCTCTTATCTTTTATTATTATTTTTTACTGGCCGCCATTCTCGACCGGAAGCACTGTACTATTTTTTTTTAAGTAATCATACATAATACATGCAGATCTTTCACTGTGTCTGAGTGAGATATTCATCAAATTAAATTATTATATAAATTTTAGGAAAAACTCACCTTAAAACCTCTGTAATCTCAATATTTTTTACATTACATCCATGTACTAAATTTTTACATATTATACCCATATACTCTTAATATTTTTTACATTGCACCCCTGTTCCATGCACTCTCAAAAAATGACATTGACATTTCACCCTTATTTTAACGGCAAGTTAACAGAGTTGAGAAATATTCTGACATCACCCACCCTTATTTCGGATTGGACCGAGCAAATTTTTTTACTTTGAAGTTACGCTAGGACGCATAACTATATGTTAGGGCGCATAAATATTATGCTCATTCTGATACATTCAAAAATCCAATTAATTTATTGCAAAAATTAGATCAAAACTACGATATTGGAGTGTTATTAATGAACAACAAAAAACAAACAAAGATGTTTCACGGTTATCAGACATCATTCCTAAAGAACGACAACGAGTATTACATATCATGCGTGCACATTTATAGCAAACACCCATTTTTTTAGCTCTTCTCTTTTTAGCATAGGTGCTTCTTCCTAAACCAGACAGATATGACAAAAATAAGGGTGGGTAATGTCAGAATATTTCTCAACTCCGTTAACTTGACGTTAAAATAAGGGTGGAATGTCAATTTTTTGAGAGTGCAGGGGTGCAATGTGTAGAAAATTTAGTACATGGGTGCAATGTAAAAAATATTGAGAGTACATGGGTGCAATGTGTAGAAAATTTAGTACATGGGTGCAATGTAAAAAACATTGAGAGTACAGGGGCCTCAAAATGGGTTTTTCCTAAATTTTAAAATAACTATTTTAAATGCTAAAGGACAAATTTTCAATATTAAAAGGGGGTATATAATAAGGTGAGCAATAGTTCTTGGTATATTGAGAATCGCTTAAAATAAAATCGAAATTCAATTTCAAAATCAATTATTTTAGATAAATTTCTGATCTTAATAGTTAGAAATCTAAGTTTTCCCAATACTTTTTAGTGCTTAAATAATTAACACCGCAAAACTAAATTAGATAAATCGACTCCTAAGAATGTCCAAGAGATAAAATTATGTTATAGCATTATCCATTTACTCTTTCAACTTAAAAGATTCATTTGGAAAGTTTCCCAGCTAACCTAAGCAAGCTTGATCATGATTTTACACATCACACTGTGGTAAGATTTGTGTTATTAAACAGTAGAACAACATGCAAACAAACAGTTCACAACCAAGAATATTAGTCAATCTATGCAAAATTCTAAAACTTGAAGTTTGAAGAAAACCTGGAAATTATAAGAACGAATCCAAGTCGAGATCTTTCTGTCCTTAAGAACTTATTAGTCTTTGTCTCTGGTGCTTACGGATTCGAAATGGCCAATGTTCTCTCATGATTCCTTGGATGCTTCTTATTCAATGAGCACTTCTTAACAAGTGTTTGAACTAGAAAATTGGTGGAACTCTCTCTCAAACAATGAAAAAAATGTGACTCTAAAATTCGGATGTTACTATATATCTCTGAAATTGGACATAGTGCTTCTTTTATAAGGCATGAAAGGTTGCCAATAAGGCACCTCTTGAGTTGGGGTGCAACCCTCCAAAGGGTTGTACCCCTCCCATCCAAAAGACATATTCATCATTTAAATAATATTAGAAGAATTTCCAACAATCCCCCACAATTCTTCAAATATTCATGCAAACACTTGAGAGAGTTACCATGAACTAAAGCTGCATCGAAATAGGTAGCTTTCGCCTTGAACCTTTCCTAGTGAATGACAATTCAGTGACCCATAGTCTTGAACTGTTCTGCCTTTGGTGTAAACCAAGACAATTGCCAACACACAGCTTTAATTCGACCATTTTCTCGTTCTACGGTTGTGTTCATTTTGGCCATGAACAACGGTTTTGAATTCATCAAGTACTTTAGGGTAACCCGCCTTTAAAAGTTCCAATGGAAGCGGCCTCACTTCTTACTTTAAATAAGTGATCTACTATGAAAAGGTAATCTGCCTTTACCCCCATTAGGACTCATCTCCTAATATAGTGATCATTAAAAGCCTTAGCTTATCCTAATCTTGACAGACAACACTATGCGCCATTATCGGAATGAGAAAGAGTACAAAAATCTTCAGTGCTTGTTTTGAATTACACAAAGTTTCCGTTGTCCCTTTTGAACCTAGATCTTGGGATCTCCAGTCAGCTAGGTTGGGTTTCCACAGTGACAATTCTTAGATTATAGGCTTCAAGCACATTCCCTTTGATGACTTCTCAACTTGCTCTCGAGGTAAACCTTTAGTTAGTGGATCCGCTAGGTTTTCCTTCGACTTAACATAATCGATCGATATTATGCCACTTGAGAGTAGTTGACGTATGGTATTATGTCTCCGACGTATGTGTCGAGACTTACCATTATACATTATATTTTGGGCTCTCCCAATAGCCGGTTGGCTATCACAATGTATGTTAATCGCTGACACCGGTTTGGGCCAACTAGGAATATCCTCCAGAAAGTTTCTAAGCCATTATGCTTCTTCTGCTGTTTTGTCTAAGGCTATGAACTCTGATTTCATAGTAGATCGGGCAATACATGTTTGCCTCGAGGATTTCCATGACACAGCTGCACTATCAAGTGTGAAAACAAATCCACTCATAGATTTGGAATCCACTGTATCAGATATCCAATTAGCATCGCTGTATCCCTCTAGAATAGTCGGATATCTCGCATAATGCAGCCCATATTTTGAAGTTTCTCTCAGATACCTCAAAACTCTTACTATGGTTTTCCAGTGGTTATGTCCTGGATTACTCGTATATCTGCTAAGCATGTTTACAGCTTGAGCGATATCAGGTCGTGTGCAATTCGTGAGATACATCAGACTTCCGATGATTCTCGAATACTCTAATTGCGATACGCTTGAGCCAGTATTCTTTGATAGATAAAGAGTTAGGTCCACAGGGGTTCTAGCCACATTTAGATCTCATTTGCTATATTTCTCAAGTATCTTCTCAATATAATGAGTCTGAGATAATATATATCCGTCTGATGTCCTAGAAATCTTAATTCCTAGAATCACATCAGCTACTCTCAAATCTTTCATATCAAATTTGCTGGATATTGCGTTTTTGGTAGACTGAATCATTTCATGATTACTACCAATTATCAGCATATCGTCTATATAGAGACACATAATGACATATCCTTTTTGAGTTGATTTGGTGTACACACACTTATCACACTCATTGGTTTTAAACCCACTTGACAAAATTTCTTTGTCAAATTTCTCATGCCATTGTTTAGGTGTTTGTTTTAATCCGTACAAGGATTTTACAAGTTTGCACACCTTCTGTTCTTGTCCATGAACATTAAACCATTCTGGTTGTTCCATGTAAATCTCTTCATCCAATTCACCATTTAAGAATGATGTATTTACATCAATTTGATGTATTTCAAGACCAAATATAGCTGCTATGGCTATGAGCATTCTTATCGATGTGATACGAGTCATTGGTGAATAGGTGTCAAAGTAATCAAGGCCTTCCTTTTGTCTATAACCTTTTATGACAAGTCTTACCTTGTACTTATCTATTGATCCATCTGTTTTCATCTTCCGTTTGAATATCCATTTGTAGCCCAGTGGCTTACAACCTGGAGGAAGATCAACCAACTCCCAAGTATGGTTTTGTAGGATGGAATCAATCTCACTGTTGATAGTCTCTTTCCATAGAGGTGCCTCCGGAGAAGACATAGCGTCTTTATAGCTTTGAGGCTGATTTTCTAACAAGTATGTCAGAAAATCGGGACCAAACGACTTAGAAGATCTAGCTCTTTTGTTACGTCTAGGTTCGATTGTCTCAACGTTTACACGTTGAACTGATTCTTGGTCAACCTGATCACTGTCTTTGACAGTATCAATCGTTCTTTTGAGAGACTCTATTCTTTGTATTTCCTTACAAGGAAACGTCTCTTCAAAAAATGTGGCATTCCTTAACTCAATTATCATACTCGGATTGATGTCAGGAATCTCAGACTTGTGTACCAAGAATCGATACACACTACTGTTGCGAGCATATCCAATGAATATACAGTCAACAATTTTGAGTCATATTATAACCTTCTTAGGTTTAGGAACCATCACTTGTGGCAAGACACCCTCACACTTTTAGGTATTTGTAGGAAGGTATGTGATCTTTCCACAACACATATGGTGTCTTATCCAATCTCATGTTAAGAAGCTTGTTTAAAACGTAGTTTGCGGAAAGCAAGGCTTCCCCCTTCAAATTTTGGGGTAAACCAGAACTTGTCAACACAACGTTCATCATTTCCTTCAACGTTCAGTTTTTACGCTCAGCAATCCCGTTTTATTGAGGAGAATAATGAGCAGTGGTTTCGTGAATAATTCCGTGCACAGAAAAATATTCACCGAATGGTGAAACATATTCACCACCTCTATCACTTCTGATTCTTTTGATTTTCTTGCCAAGTTGATTTTCAACTTCGTTCTTATAGTGTATAAAGCTCTCAATAGCTTCATCTTTGCTCATCAGCAAATACACATAACATAATCTTGTGCTATCATCGATAAAAGTGACAAAATACTTTTTACCGCCTCTTGTTTGCACAATATTCATATCACACACGTCAGTGTGTACAAGTTCTAAGGGCTCAGAACTGCGTTCTATGGAATGAAATGATGTTCTATGCATTTTTGATTCAACACATGCCTCACACTTATGTTGGCTATCAATTGCAAATTTAGGTATAAGGTCCATGTTAATTAATTTACGTATTGTATCATAATTAACATGTCCTAACCTCTCATGCCATACATTTTGTGACTCAATAATATAAGCAGAAGTACTAGCTTTATTAATAGCACGATTGACAATCTTTATATTGAGTTTGAAAATGCCCTCCATGAGGTATCATTTTCCTACATACACATCATTCTTAGTCATTACAAACTTGTCAGAAAGAAATACAAGCTTAAAACCAGCCTTGCTAAGGAGAGAGCCTAAGACCAAGTTCTTCCGAATATCTGGAACATGCAATATATGTTGGGGTTGGTGCTCAGAGCACCAATTCTCGGTTGTATTTCTTTTGAATACTTCTATAAAACATTATTATTATGAATTCTATATATAATGTATCTTTTATATGGTAAAGACGTAATGACCTTAGAATGATTAGTCATGGTACTGTTGCAAAAGCGTCGCAACTGACATTGAGTAGTATCATGACGTTGTCATTCTCAGACAGTTCCTGGTCAAGGTTTACACTACTTGGTCAGTAAGTAAACCCGTTGAGACCGGTACATGTCGTATACTGGAATATATGATTCCAATGGTTTCTCAATGAACCATTAGTCTTGGAGATTAATATAGACGTGTAGGTGTTTATAACGGATAAACACTGAACGACTCACCGAATATTCTTAATGGATGGTACACCAACGTCAATAAGAATCTTCTCTGGTTGAGTAGCACTTGTGATTCTTAGACTTGAGATGCCATTGTGGGCACATGAGACATCTTCTACACTTAGATGGCAGTCACGTCACCGATCTATTTAGATCAGACCTCCGCCTGTTCGTCGGGTGTAGATAGATCCTCAGGGTGTCCTATGTGTATCAAGATAGGATCCGTCAGTTCTGTGTACCAGAGCATAGATAGTCCATATGATTAGCAATCAGATAAAACCATGGGCCCGTGGTAAAGTTTAGAAGCTAGTTCTAAACATTCTTTTAGAGATTTCTAATAGAATAGTAGACTGGATAATCCCCATAGAGATTTGACGTTTACATCTATATCTCTGGGATATATCCGGATACCCGTGACGGAGGAATTATACATTTGCCATGACCTCGACCTGTATGATTCAGCGAGTTTATCCGTGATCGTCATAATTTACGGATGGAATTATGGACACGAAATTGGATTTCGTGACGAATATGCCTGAATCTAGAGAGTCTCAATAATGAAATATACTCGTAGAGCACTAGAGCAACACATATAAATAATGTTGATTATTTATAAAGTCGTTTAAAGGTTAACGCAAAATTACATGCTTAGGGACCCGATAGTCCTTTCCTTAATTATTGTGTATTTACATTTAATACTTGATTAATTTAAATACATATTAATTAATAGTCAAATTGAGATATTTGACTAATATCATAAATGTATATATGTATTTAATATTTAATGTAAATATAATACATATATTTAATATATTTGTATTTAATTAATTAATTAATTATTTAATTGTTAAATGATTAAATTAATTAAAATATAAATATTTTAAGATTTAGATATTTGTTTTAAGGCTTAGTTGCCTTTGTTGACCAATTGATAAATATCTAATAAAGTGTTTTTGAATATTTAGTCAAGTTGATCAAATTATTATTAAATGAAATTGAAATGAAAAATTGCCAAATAAATGCTTGTGATTTTCGGCCAAGGGTAAATTATTACAAGTATATATTGTTTTCATTTCATCTTCATTTGTTAACATAATACACTTTACAAGAAACTCCATTAAAGAAAAACAAAGAAGCTTGTGAAGAAAAAAAGGAAAAACAAAAGAAAAGTTTGGATTTAGTAAGTTTTTCCAACTTGCTATTAGATAAGAAAATGTTCCTTATGATCTAGGCTATAACATATGATGTTCTTAAGTTATTCTTTTCTTTATTCTTTGTGTTTTTGATGATGGAAGTTTGGTTGGAAGTGTTGAGCATGTGTGATGAAGGAAGTTTGTGACTATTGTAGTTGTAAGCATTCTTTTAAGGTTTTGGAAACCTTTGTTGCTAATCTAGAGTTATTGACCCACTCTTAAATGACTAGATTTGATCTTGAGTTGTTTCATTGTGTTGAGACTTTGATTGGATGGAAGAATGATGATTGAAGTAATTGATTTAACCAATTTAGTCTAATTTGTCAAATTTGAGGAAATTGAAAAATTAGGTTCATGACCAATTCCAAATTGGGGCTTTTCATTTATGTTGTGCATTTGGATGTGTATATGATGCATATAAAGTTTCATGTTGATTGGATAAGCTTTAAACAGTGCAAAACTTATTTTGAATAAGGTTCCATAAAATCTGTTAGACAGATTTCATATTAGATATGAATAGGAAAGAAACCAGGTTTTCTCATTCCTGAAGATTTGGGAATGTTAGGCATATGTTCGGATGATCCCAAATTGGATAAGTGCCTAAGTTGTTGGTTATCCTAGGGAAACCAAAGTATAGTACTACACAACTCACAAGAGAATAATGTAATTGTTGCTCACTATGCGGTTTTCCTAAGAGGAATACCTATATGCAGTGGTAAGTGGGAGGATAGTAAAACTCGATGAAAATCGGAGTAATACTATTCCAGGCACCGATTCCTTAATGGAACATAAATAGTTCATCAAGGATGTAACTCTACCAATAATCTTCGATTACACAAGAACCGCGTAAGTCGGAGAGAGTCAGAAAACAACATGGGGTATGAGTTTCTGATCTCACCTCATAAAGATGTCAATCTTATTGAGGAATGCGAACTGACTATGTATGAGGAAGTGATACAAGGTATCGACTCCCTATTATGGCAAAGTGCCATGACGTCCGAAATGGATTACATGTATACCAACTAAGTTTGGATACTAGTTGATGTACCGTAAGGAATTGTGCCTATTGGTACTATATAAGTCTTCAAGGAAGACATACATGGAAGGCAACATACCAACGTGCAAATCTAGACTTGTAGCGAAAAGGTATCGTTATCAACATTGTGTCGATTACGACGAAACCTGTTACCCGTTTCCATGGTTAAATCCATTTGGATAATGCTTGCTGAAGCTGCACATTTCATTCATGAAATATGACAGCTGAATACCAAAATCGCTTTCCTTAACGGAAACCTTTTGGAGGATGTTTACAATATCCTGACGGTTTTGTCGTACCAAAACTAGCAAACAAGGTTTGCGGGTTATTCGATCCATGGATGGATTGACACAAGCATAGCATTTTTGGAATTATCATTTTGATGTAATCATAATGGTGTATGATTTAATTCAAAACGAAAATGATTCTTCTGTATATATAAGGAGGTTAGTGGGAGCGGCACTGACAATGAATGTCCTAAATAATGATAATATGTCATTTCTTGGAAATGATATTCCCATAATAAAATCGGTGAAAGCTTGGCTTTCATGAAAATTCTCTGTAGAATTATTGGGAGAAACAACCTTTATTCTAGGAATAAAGATCTACTGGGATAGATTTAAAGTTGTTGATACTCTCCGAGAATTCGTCTATTGAAATAAATGTACGCGACCTGGTTTCTCATATGCTTTGAGCATATGGATTCACAATCAGGCCAATCCAAGTGATAGTCACTGGATTGAAGTTAAGAACATCCTTTAGTATCTTAGAGAACTAAGGATGTTGTCTTAAACTATGGAGAAGGAGAACTTGAAGTGACTGGGTTCACTACTGCAAGTTTTCTAACTGATAATAACGACTATTAGTCGCAAAAATGGTACTATACAGTTTAAATAACGGAACAGTGAGCTGGAAATCTTCCAAGCAATATACTGTTTCCAAATAAACAACAAAAGCGGGTTATTACTGCAGCTGAGGAAGTAATAGAAGCCTTCTGGATTGATAATAAATCTAATTAGATTAGATATAATTCTGTTAGAGCTGAGCTAGGCTACAGCGCAAGCTAAAGAATTAATGGTCTCATCAACGATCCGGATATATACTTCATTATTCATCTGATCCGTTCGGATCATACATCATGGCGATGTGATGATCGTATAAATCGCATCAGATGATAATCATGCAAATCCGTTGACGAAAGCATTTCCTCAGCAGAAGTTTGAGCGAACCGTACATAGTTCGGGTGTAGGACACTTGAGTGACTGGCTATAGGCCAAGTGGGAGATTGTTGGAAAGTTATGACCCATAGCGTCACTATTTGTATAGATCATGGTGTTGTTGTACAAATTAACTATGTGAAAGGAAATTGCTCTTTTATCATTTGTGATTAGATCACCAAGATGTATAAATGATGAAAGGTCCATATGATTAGCTCCTGGATTGAGATAATATGAGACAGTATCAATCCACGAAGGTTTAATCATTAAATATCCTTAGTCAGAGTATTATCGAGATTGGACATCGATTAATGCGAAAAAGACTAGTATTACACTTGTGCGCGTTATGAGGGCATAACATCATAGTTCTCATATATTTGGGTATATGATACTCATGCAAGTGTAATAGGAGGTTGTGTTTACCGAAGGTACGGAAACAACTTCGCTCTGGATAGACCTCTCGGAATTCCAATGGTAGTAAGACTATGTGTCTATGGAAGTCTGAATCAGGGTAGGTGTATTTGGTCTTAACCTGAGACTTACACCGCTAATACTTGCGACAATCAATATACTTTGGTTTTGGTCGTCCAGGGCTTTAACCGGTTCTGTGTACGCCTCTTCTGGGTATATTGAGAATCGTAGTGCATTGGGTGTGATGTCAAGATGAAAGTATCACTCCAGTCATAGTGGAGATGATGATCACGTAGGATACAGAACTGGTTCTCTTATGTACTGCAGTCATCGGGATAATATGACTAGGTCATGATTATCCGATTATAGAGACTAGTTACCGGAGATCCGATATGTGGTTCGTACGGGGCAGACACATTCCAGCCCCGGCCTTGCACGTGAATTCCGGATACTGGATCGAGATACGCAATATACGTATACTACGTCTGATATAGATCACATATTCCAGTAGAATATTTCTGGAGAATTTGGTAGGCATTGCGCTTTGCTAGAAGCCAACCTTGTCTTGTAAATCGGAAAAAAAAAAAATGTAGTATAGTATTACGTGTTCGGATAGTCCGAAGACCGGATTTACTACCAACATAGCCGGGGATCTCATGGGTCGCTTCCCGAAGATTCATCGATGACGTATGACTCGTACTTTATTGATCTGGGATTAATTAGATAAGAGAGAGAAAATTAATCTGGGATTAATTACAGAGATATTTTATCTGGGGATAAATATTAATTAAAGAGAGAAAATGATTAATTTGGAATTAATCGATAAAATAATATATTCGATATATTATACGAAATTGGATTTTGACGCCGAATTAAAATTAGATTTTAATTCGGGCGAATGAGTTAATTTAAAATTAATTCGTTAGCGACGTGAATAGTAATTTTGCTATGCATAATTATTTAATTACGTCGCAACGGAAAATTCATTAATTTGGAATTAGCGAACCCGAGCCCGAGAGTGTTTGCGGGCGCACTCACATTGCGAATTTAAGTACGGCCCACAAGTCACATCAAGCGTCAAATCACTAGTCAATCAAGTGATAGAAGTCACATCACTTTGAGTGAAGTGATGTCTAGTCACTTTTGATGTGAATATTTGATAGAGGTGGTTGTGGCTTTAATGTTTTGACTTTTGGAAAGCAAATATTTGGTAAATGAATTTTGAAATTCAATTTTTGTGTATTAGATACACAAATCTCCAACAACCAACACAACACACTCTCTCCACTCTTCTCTCCTCTCTCAAGCCCAAGGGGCTGTTTTGCTTCTTCCTTCACTGTTATTGCCGTGAGCCAAGGAGAAACTAAAGGAAATTTTGCGGTAAAATTTCTGGAGTGCTAGCACGCTTTAGGAGTCTTGCAAAGGTGATAGGGAACCGCACCCGTGAGCATGTAATACACATCACAAAACTTAGAGCTTGAGAACATCCATGGCTGAATTCTTGGAGGACAAAAATCAGTGAAGACCATGAGCTTCAAAAGGCATTAAAAATTTTTTGTGTTCATCGTATCGCTCAACCGATCATTGTAAGTATTCCGCAACTTCTTTGTTGTATTCGCACATGGTTTCGTTGCTTGATTTGTTCCCGGTTAGACCGTAGAAACCCAACAGATTATATCTATATCTCTGGAATAATCCGGATACCTATAACGGAGGGATTATACGTATGCAATGACCTCGACCTGTATGGTTCAGAGAGTTTATCTGTGTTCGTCATAATTTACTCGTGGGTAGATTATGGACACAAAATTGAATTTCGTGACGGATATGTCTGAACCTAGAGAGTCTCACTAATGAAATATACTCGTAGAACATTAAGGCAACTTTTATAAATAATACTGATTATTTATAAGTCGTTTAACGGTTTAAACGAAAATTACATGCAAAGAGAACTAATTGTCATTTCTTAATTAATGTGTATTTGTATTTAAATAGTTGATTTTATTAAATATACATTAATAAAATATCAAATTGTGATTTTTGACAGATATGATTGATATATGCTTTTGATTATTTAATGTAAATATAATACATATATTTAAATATTTGTATTTAATTATTTAATTATATATATGTTATATGATTAAATTATTAAAGTAACAAATATCTTAAGTCATGATTTACTTTAAAAGGCTCTAAGGTTGATTGGTTTCACTTGTTGCATTCATTAAATTTGTAATGATCTAAAATAACAAGTTTACTAATACTTTCCATTTAATTAATTGAAATATCATGATATATTTTTCCTTCAAAGTTTCGGCCAAGTGGTGATATAAAAGGTTTGTTTTTTTTTTTTTTTCATAAGTTCAAGTTACCAAAACATTACAAAGAAAAAGGTTGAGAGAAAGTGAGGATAAAGAGAAAACCTTGAGCAAAGTTTGGAACTTGTAATTTTTCTTAACTTCTTTAACTAGAAAATTGTTTCATGTATCTAAGCTTCAATATGTGTTGCTTAGAATTTTCTCTACTCTTTTAAGTATGTAATTGAATGGTTGGGAACTTGTAGAAAGATGTAAACATGTATGTTAACTAAGAAAGCATGAAATTAGTTCATTAGCCCTCTTTTGATTATTTGATAATCAAGTTGCCATTATAGAATTGTTAGGCCACTCATTAATGAACTAGAATTGTTCTTGAGTTGTTTCATGGTGGTGAGATTTATTTGGTGTGGTAAAGATTGGATTAATGTGTTGAATTTAATTAATTTGGTGTAATTTGGTCAATTGGACAATTTATAAATTTATGGTTCATAACCATTTCCAAATTTAGGGCTTTTCATATATGTGTTGTATAATTATTTATATATGATGTATATTAAATTTGAGATTGATTGGATTTTATCTTGACTTATTTTGAACAAAAATGAACCAAATTGCAAAACCTGAAAATTACTGGGTTGTTCGGCAATTGTAAAAAATTTGGGGATTTTTTTACACTTTATATTTTGATGTGTTGGACATGTTGGAAATAATTTTAGAACCGATTTTGAATCATCCAAAATTATATTTGACAATTTGAGAACTAAAATGAACAAAATACAAAGTTTATGGGTCAAACGGTAATTTTTATGAAATATGATTTCTTGAGTTAAATTTCAGTTTTTTAAGTATTGGATAATTAAATAAATAAGTTTATTTGATTGATCCAAGAAAAATTATTGAAATTGGAAAATTTTAATTTTCTGCGTTCCGCTGCGTTACCGGGTATTGCCTATAAAACCCCAACAAAATGGCATCAGAGCGAGTCTGATTCTGAACACTCGATATGATTATGCCTTTAAATTCAATGTTTAATTTAATCTTCAATTTATGCATGCATGTATTTATATATTTTGATTAAATAAAGTAAAAGCATCTTTTGCAGAAAAATCCCTATTTAAAAAAAATAAGATTTTTATATTTAATATGTATTTGATGTAGGGGTGTTCGCGGTGTGGTTCGGGGCGGTTTTTTCATTTTTTACTTCAAATCGCGCGGGTTGGCGGTTTGAGAAATTAGAAAATGAAACCGTAAATTTGATAAGGAAAACCGCGACGGTTCGGGTGGGGCGGTTTATCGGTTTGGTCGGTTCGGATCGGCGGTTTGGATTATAATTTTTTTTAAAAATATTTTGTCTGTTTTCACATAATAATTGAAGAAAAAATTACATAA
Source organism: Zanthoxylum bungeanum (assembly GCA_019454045.1). Lineage (NCBI taxonomy): Eukaryota > Viridiplantae > Streptophyta > Magnoliopsida > Sapindales > Rutaceae > Zanthoxylum > Zanthoxylum bungeanum. The sequence goes on from SKCR01044676.1 coordinate 29,444, forward strand.
TTTTCATTTATTCATTACAATTGTTATATGATCATTAAATATCTTAATTTTCAAAGTTAAAGAAGAAGAAAAATATAAAATAATATTTAATTTGAACGCGGGTTGACAGTTTAGGCGGTTAGGGTCGCGGTTCGAGTCAAAATTTGCGGTTTGGACGGTTCGCGGTTTGACATGGGTCAAAAGCGCACACCGACCCGAAATTTACGGTTCGATTCGGTGCGATTCAAAATCATTTTTAATATTTTTTCAAATCACGCAGTTCGGTTCAGTGCGGTTCGGTGCGGTTCACGGTTTGATCCGAAATTGTGTTCACCCCTAATTTGATGCACATTACTTGGTCCGTCTTGTCAATACCGCTTATGGATAAATATTCTATGACTATACCAGAGAACGTGCCAAAGCTGTGAGGATATGGCCGGTAGAAATTTATCTGTACCAGATATATTTTGATATTAGGTGAATTCAAGCGAAAGCGGAATCCTGAACGTGCCAAAGCTGTCAGGGTTTTGCAAGTATCTTGAATTTATAATTGACAAGTTTAACCTTGGTATGCCTCCTTGTGAACGTGTCAAAACTGTCACAACGAGAAACGACAAGGACCGAAAACCCAGGAGTCACTAGTAAGTGATCGACAATGAGTTGTCTACCTAATGAATATATGTAGGCGAGAACATGCCAAAGCTGTGAGCTGAAATATATTCATGGGGTCCATCTTTCACTATTATGTTATGATTTGATTATCGCATGTTTTTGTATTCTGTCTGAGGATTACAATTTTGCATGAAATAGTGTAAGAGGCATTTTTAGATTAAAAATGCATGATCTATTTGATGCTTTTGATATTATATGAAACTGTTTATATCTGATAGCCGTCGATTCGCTGTCTATTTGATAGATTTGCGATGGCGGTACCTTCGACCAATTTTTTTCTCGTATGCTTGATATGAATAAGCTTAAGGGCGCTGAGAACTTTGCGGATTGGGATATGAATTTGAGGATTGTCCTCAGATCCAAAAAGTTGGGTTACATTTTGGAAGGTCCATTACCACTTGCTATATCAGATGATGCATCGCCTGAAGAGATGGTGACTTTCTGATGAGAACTTGCCTGGAGCGAAGCCAGACAAACCCACACAAGATTGAAATCGTTCCCAAGAAAAACCAAGACAGTTCGGATAAAACTCTAAACCTCTGAAGAACAAGCAACGGAAACCTAGAGTACTAATAGAGGCGCCACAAAGGGTTTAGCAGTCCTTGATAAGCCAAAACCAGTGAGAAAAATGAGGATCTCAATGCTCACGAATTGATAAAATTATTTATTGAAAGAGAGTTGTGAAACATAACCAAAGAGTTAGCCTTTTATAAGGAGGCTGCAACCAAAACCCTAACCCGTAAGGATAAAACGAAACTACCCACACGCCAACAGGCGCGTATCCTAAACTAAGCTAAGTTATCCCCACGTGCAAACCCTTGCACTCTTACCTAATTCCCAAATATAAAATATAATCTAAGAAAACACTCAAACGTAAATAACGGGCCGAAATAAAACAAATGTCAAGCCCTAAATAAATGAATAAACAAATGCCAAATAACTATAATAGAATAAGCCTAAGTAACTCGTTGCTCCGGGCTGAATAAGATTTACCATCTGGGTTCGTCCAGCGTCAAGCCCATACTCAATGAAGTAGAAGTACGGGAATAGTCAGATACCATCTTCCGTGTGAATCCATACATAGCTTATGGATCTTCTTAGCTCGAGACCTCGTGATTAGACTTTCTGGAACTTGTACTATGGCGGTCCGTCCATCATGGGCTGCATCCTAGGTGGCTGCATCCTGGGCCTCATCATTCCCCCTCTCCTCGAAAGGATTCTACCTCGAATATGCATCAAACAAAGAAATATCAGAAACATTAAATGACGCAGAAACTTTATACTCACCTGGCAAATCGACTTTGTAGGCATTGTCATTGATTTTCTCAAGAATCTTAAATGGGCCATCGCCTATTGGTTGGAGTTTGGATTGTCGTTGCTTTGGGAAGTGCTTTTTTCGCATGTGTACCCAAACCCAATCATCGGGTTCGAAAGAGACACGATGTCTACCCTTGTTGGCATGCGAGGCATATTGTTCATTCTTCTTCGCAATGTGTTTTATTGCTTTCTCATGTATGGACTTGACCAGGTCGACCTTGCGCTTACCATCCAGGCTCACCCTCTCATCAACAGGCAAAGGCAATAAATCCAGAGGTGTTAGTGGGTTAAATCCATACACAATTTCAAAAGGAGAATAAGAAGTAGTGGAATTAATACTACGATTATATGCAAACTCAATGAAAGGTAAACATGTTTCCATGTCTTCAAATTCTTAGAAATGACAGTACGTAATAGTTGGGATATGGTCCTGTTAACGACTTAGTTTGACCGTCAGTCTGTGGGTGACAAGTGGTGGAAAATAAAGTTTAGTTCCCAGCCTACCCCATAAAATTTTCCAAAACTGACTTAAAAACTTCGCATCCCGTCCGATACTATACTCCGAGGTACTCCATGTAAGCGAACAACCTCACTAAAAAATAAGTCAGCAATGTGTAAGGCATCATCTGATTTGTGACATGCAATAAAGTGTGCCATCTTGCTAAAACGGTCAACTACAACAAAAATAGAGTCCCGACCCTTCCTAGATCTAGGCAATCCTAACACAAAGTCCATAGAAATATCTACCCATGGTGCCTGAGGAACATGTAAATGTGTATAACGCACATGTGGTTGAACTTTAGATTTTTCTTTCCTACAAGTAATGCAATCAGTACAAATACGTATGACATGCTTGTTCATTTTAGGCCAATAAAAATATTCATGCAAGATATCCAATGTTTTCGTAACACCAAAATGACCCATAAGACCCCCACTATGTGCTTCACGGGCCAATAATTCACTCATAGAACAACTAGGCACACACAATTTATTCTCTTTAAATAAAAAATCATATTGTCTGTAAAATTTACCATAAGCACATTTGTCACATATAATGTAGATCTCAGAGAAGTCATGATCACTTGTATACAAATCTTTGATAAAGTCAAAACCAATAAACTTAGAACTCAATGATGTAAGTAAAACATACATGCTGTGAAAGTGCATCTGCAACCACATTCTCCTTACCTTGCTTATATCGAATGACATATGGGAAGGTCTCCACGAACTTCATCCATTTTGCATGCCATTTGTTAAGTGTTCCTTGACCCTTGATATGCCGCAGAGATTCATGGTCAATGTGAATCCTGAACTCTTTTGGCCAGAGGTAATGATGCTAAGTTTCCAGGGCTCTGAGTAGGGCATAAAACTCTTTGTCGTAGGTTGGGTAATGCAGCGCTGCACCGTTGAGCTTTTCACTGAAGAAAGCTATAGGACGTCGTTCCTGCATAAGTACTGCCTGAATACCGACACCTGAAGCATCACACTCAATCTCGAAAGTTTGGTTAAAGTTAGGTAAGGCTAAAACAGGAGTAGAACATAATCGATATTAAGAAGTTTAAAGACATTCTCTTGTTCCTCCCCCTAATGGAAACCAACATTTTTCTTTATGACTTCAGTAAGTGGTACAACGATAGTGCTAAAGTCTTTTACAAACCTCCTATAGAAACTGGCTTAGTCCATGAAAACTCCTAACCTCAGTGATGCTCTTAGGTGTAGGCCACTCACGAATGGCCTTGACCTTGTTTTCATCAACCTCAATGCCTTGAGCACTAATGACATACCCTAGAAATATCACTTTTTCCATGCAAAAAATCACATTTTTTAAGGTTAGCATACAATAATTCTTTCCTCAAAATATCAAACACAGCTCGCGCATGTCCTACATGCTTTTCTAAATTCTTGATGTACACTAAAATATCATCAAAATATACGACTACAAATTTACCCACAAAGGCACGCAAAACATGATTCATTAGACGCTTAAAGGTGCTGGGGGCATTTGTAAGCCCAAATGGCATCACAAGCCACTCATATAACCCATATTTTGTTTTAAAGGCAGTCTTCCATTCATCCTCTTCCCACATCCTAATTTGATGATACCCACTTTTAAGGTCAATTTTTGAAAAAATACAAGAGCCATATAATTCATCCAACATATCATCTAATCTAGGGATATGGTGGCGATACTTTACAGTGATATTGTTGACTGCTCGAAAATCCACACACATTCTCCATGAACCATCTTTCTTTGGGACTAACAGAACTGGAACTGCGCACGGACTCATGCTCTCTCGTACGTACCCTTTGATCATCAACTCCTCCACTTGCTTTTGGAGCTCCTTAGTTTTCTCAGGGTTGCTGAGGTAAGCTGGTCGGTTAGGAATGACCGCCCCTGTGATGAAATCGATCTGATGCTCAATACCACGAATTGGTGGTAAACCATGAGGGATCTCCTCCGCAAACACATCACCATAATCCTGCAATAAAGAAGTAAACACACTAGGAAAAACAGTGTTAGGGTTAGTGTCATCAGAACTCAGAAGAGGCTCTCTATACAAAATGAGGATCATCACTTTATTCCTGGCATACTCTCTCCTCAATTCTCCCTCTATAGCAAAGAAACTATTTTTCATTCTACCTACACTCTCATTATTTTGTGAACACTCACTGTTTCTCTCGCTCACTCCCCTGGAACTGTTAACCCCATCCCCTCGACTCTCATCCTCAATCTCGCCCGCGGGTGTTTGCATTGTGGAAGCCTGTAGCTTCATTTGGTTTTCAAAGACTTCACATGGCGTCAACAGAACAAGTGTAACCATTCTTCCATCTTTCTCAAAACAATATCTGTTACGAAACCCATCATGCATCACTCTTCTATTAAACTGCCAAGGATGCCCTAGTAACAGATGTCCAGATTGCATTAAGACTACATCACACAACACCTCATCCTTGTATTTACCAATAGTGAAACTAACCAAGACATGTTTATTGACTTTACCTCGCCACTGTTATTCAACCACTGCAAACGATACGGCTTAGGGTGTTTAAGTAAAGTCAAACCCAGCTTATCAACAAGTATTGTACTAGCCACATTAGTACAACTGCCTCCGTCGATAATTATACTGCATACATTTTTTTCTGGACCAGACATCTAGTATGGAATATGTTCTCATTGTTGTACCATATCATCCTCAACCTTTGCATGGGTATTTAAAGCACGGCGGGTCACAAGGGACTCCCCCTTGGCTGCATACTCAACCCATTCTTCATCAGTGGCAACCTCCAACTCGGGCACCTCCTCCACGACATCCTCACCATCTGTAATTACCTCACCATCACCCCCATATACATAGTCCTTCTATTAGGGCACTGTGATGCTATATGGACACTCCCCAAACATTTGAAACATTTAAGGTTTCGACTCCTATTTGGTGGGGTTTCGAATTTTGGTTTAGGATTGGTGGTGGTATCTTCTCTTGGCTTTGGGGCCTCTGATCTAAACCTAGATGTTGTGTCATCCCTGTCATTATCTCCCTATTTCGGCTTCCATGTATTGGTTGGACCTGAATTTCCCCTGAATGCTATTTTTCGCTTAAGTTGGCATTCCACTTTCATTGACATATGTACCATGTCCTCTAATTCCATGTAATGTTTCAGTTCCACTACATTCGCAATCTCCTTATTCAACCCACTTAGAAACCGGGCCATAGTCGCCTCTCGATCCTCCTCGACATTGGCGCGAATCATTACAATTTCCATCTCATTGTGGTAGTCTTCGACACTCCGAAACCCCTGTGTAAGATTCTAAAGTTTATGATACAGATCTTTATAGTAATGGTTTGGTAAAAAAGTTTCCTCATAAATGTTTTCAATTCGGCCCATATAGTGATCGGACGCTCCCTATGCCTCCGAATGTTGATCATCATTTGATCCCACCAGCAAGTGCATAATCGGTAAATTCAATAACCACCAACTTAACCTTCTTAAGCTCGGAATAATTGTGACAGTCAAAAAGAAGCTCTAGCTTACGTTCCCACTCTAGATAAGCTTCGGGGTCACTCTTGCCTTGGAAATGAGGGATTGTCATCTTGATTTTACCCAAATCACCATCTTCATCATTCTCATAATTCCTCCTGAACGGCCTTTCATTCCTACCTCTTCTAGGCCGAAATTCACCCATCTCCACCTCTGATACTCTATCAAACTCCTTATCATAATCAAACTCATTCTCGACCTCTATCTCATCCTTGGGTATAGTACACCGCCCACCAGTCCCCGGGGGTACGTGTCCTGCCTCATTAGCTCTAGTCGGTCGTGTTGGCCTATTCCTCTGTGGAGTATTGTGTCTCATCGCTTGCACCTCATCTCGAACATCCCTCATCAATTCTAAGACTCGCACAAACTCATGCTGAAGTTCTGTCACTGTATTCGCCACATCCCGCAATTGGGGCTCCTGTGGGGAATTGGCACTTTGACTTGGGGTTGCGCCTTCTCTGGACATGTTTTCTTTTTTTTTTTTTTTGCTTTTTTTTAAGCTCCAACAAACTTTAGTAATAAAATAAAATAAAGAACAACTAAAATAAAGAGAAAGACAAAATCCTCACAATTCCAATTCTCTCGTGTTTGTCACTCAAATGACTTTTACCCGAAACTAAGCTCACCCACTCTTGCCTTTTACCACTCTTGTCCTCAGATGATTTCTCAAAGGATTTGAACTTGCAGGAAAGAACAAACCCTTAATGTTGTCCCAAATAGCACTGTTCAGCTCAATCACAAGTACAACGGAGAGGTAGACACAAACAGAAGGGAAATAAGATGCGGATATGTTTTTACGAGAATTGATAAGAAAAGGCTAGTGAAATACAATGGAAGAAGGAAAGGCAAAGACACTAGCGATTGCGGAAATGAAGACAACAGTTAAGCGATTACACTCGAAATTTGGATTTTTTAAACACGCACAAGTCAATTATCTTAATCACTTCTTCTTGACATACGATTGCTAGGAAAAAAATTGCACGTAGGTAAAATTTTAAAATTTTGTACTCTTTTTTAAATCGCGTCACGCAGACCTCCTAAAACATTTGGTGCTGTGGATTTGACCTGATTTCAATTGCTTCCAAAATCTCACCAAATTTTACCTACTACCGCAAGGAGATTGGGGGTCTTAGAACCCTAGGTTACGCAAATCGCACAAACGCAGTTTAAGGGAAAGAAACAATCAGAAAAAGAAATACCCACAACGTAGAGAGACTAAAAGACACAAAAAGACGCAAAACTACACATGTAACAGAAGAAACAATGGTGATATAAGATAACAAAATAAAACACAGGAAAACAAACGCAGGAAAACAACACGCAGGAAAACAAACGCATGAAATAAACACAAGCGATAATATAATGAACAAAATAAAAAAAAATAGAACAGATATGTAAACTGACCTTGGAACCTTTCTCTTGATACCAACTGATGAGAACCTGTCTGGAGTGAAGCCAGACAAACCCACATAAGATTGAAATCGTTCCCAAGAAAAACCAAGACAGTTCGGATAAAAATTCTAATCCTCTAAAGAACAAGCAACAAAAACCTAGAGTGCTAATAGGGGCGCCACAAAGGGTTAGCAGTCCTTTGATAAGCCAAAACCAGTGAGAACAAATTGAGGATCTCAATGCTCACAAATTGATAAAATATTTTATTGAAAAGAAAATTGTGAAGCATAACCAAAGAGTTAGCTTTTTATAAGGAGGCTGCAACCAAAATCCTAACCCACAAGGATAAAATGAAACTACTCACACGCCAACAGGCACGTATCCTAAAACTAAGCTAATTTATCCCCACGTGCAAACCCTTGCACGCTTAACCTAATTCCTAAATATAAAATAATAATCTAAAAAAACACTCAAACGTAAATAACGGGCCGAAATAACACAAATGTCAAGCCCTAAATAAATGAATAACAAATTCCAAATAACTATAATAGAATAGGCCTAAGTAACTCGTTACTCCGCGGTCTGAATAAGATTCACCATCTTGGGTTCGTCCAGCGTCAAGCCCATACTCAATGAAGTAGAAGTACGGGAATAGTCAGATATCATCTTCTGTATGAATCCATGCATAGCTTCCTGGATCTTCTTAGCTCGAGACCTCGTGATTGGACCTTCTGGAACTTGTACTGTGGCGGTCCGTCCATCATGGGCTGCATCCTGGGTGGCTGTATCCTGGGCCTCATCACTTTCCGTAAATGGAAAGATGATGATTTAAGAGTTAAATCATTTTTTCTTAGTTATTTTTCTTCTGAACTGAAGATGCAATACTTTGAGATGTACGATGCATATAATATGATGACACAACTTCGTGAATCGTTCATGAGCCAGGAACAGGTCGTGGTTAATAAAGTTTAATGGAACTATTTCATTCTAAACTTGATGAGGGGCAGGCTGTGAGCACACATGTTCTTCACTTGATCGATTTGATCGAGCAATTGAGGCGCAATGATTTCCCTATCAATGATACTCTAGAACGGAGCATCATATTTGGTTCACTCCCGGCGTCATATCGCTAGTTTGTCATGTACTTCAAAATGAATGAGATTCACTACTCTTACCGTGAGTTGCATATGATGCTTCTCACAGCAGAGGAAGATTTAAAGAAGGGAGTTTCGACTCGCCTTCCGAAACCCACTTCACTTTCCGCTTCTTCTCAATCCAAGTCGAATGGGAAGAAGACAAAATTAAAGAAGAAGAAATGTTTCAATATTCCTCCGCAAGCTAAGGTAGTGAAGCCCAAGAGAGCTTCTGAAGATAAGTGCTACGACCGCCAGAAAGTCGGGCACATGAAAAGAAATTATCCAAACTACCTTGCACAGATAAGGAGGGAAAGAGCATCGACATCAGGTACTTTTATCTTCCCTATTATTGATATCTCATTGGCTTGTGAAGCTATTACATCTAATTATATTTTAGATTCTGCTTGTCCTATTCACATTTGCAATACATTGCAGGTGCGGATGGAAAGTAGACGGCTGAAATCTGGGGAGATACAGTTGCGATTCGGGAGTGGTGACTCTTTGGATGAGGCTGTAGTGGGCATATGCGAGATTCCCTTACCTAGTGAGAGACTTTTGTTGAATGACTGCTATTTTGTGCTAGGATGCGTGGCGAATATTATGTCACTTTTTGTATTAGATACCGAAGGATATTATGTAAATATTAAGAATCGTTCTTTGTATTTATATGATAGAAATAATAATTAGATCATTTGTTGTCCAAATGAACATGGTCATCACATATTGCGTACCTCACAAGATATCTTTAATACTGGAATTAATAAACGTAAACAATTTGATATAAATAATACTGAATTGAGGCACGTGAGGTTGGGTCATATAGGCGTGAAACGCCTAACCCAGTTGGTTAGGAATGGTTTGATACATGATCTCATTATTAACCTTATCCAACTTGTGAATCTTGCATTCGGGGTAAACTGACTAACGCCACATTTTCGGGTGTTGGACACCGAGCCACTAACTTATTAGAACTCGTACATTCTGATGTATGTGGTCCTATGAGTCAGACTGCACACAGTGGTTTTTCATACTTCATCACCTTTACCGATGATCTGTCACGGTACGGTTATGTTTATCTTATGAAACATAAATCAGAAACCTTTGAAAATTTTAAAGAATTCCGAAATGAAGTAGAAAAATAGACTGGTCAATATGTTAAATGCCTTCGATCTGATCGAGGTGGTGAATATAAGAGTGGAGGGTTCACTAATTATTTAAATAAGAATGGGATTCTTGCTCAATATACTCCTCATGGCACTCCACAGCACAATGGAGTGTCAGATAGGAGAAATTAGGCATTATTGGATATGTTCCGATCGATGTTGAGTTATACAGATTTGACCTATTACTTATGGGGTTATGCTGTTTTAACTGTCGCTCATCTTTTGAATAAAATTCCTTCCAAAACTGTTCCTACGACTCCGTATAAGATATGGACCGGTAGGAAACACAATCTTAGTTATGTTAAGATTCGGGGCTGTCCTGCATACGTCAGGATGGCTCAGCAGAATAAGCTTTTGCCTCGAGGGAAGAAGTTTAGGTTTGTTGGATATCTTTCAAATACGAAATGATATTTGTTCTATGATACTGAGCATTGAAATGTGTTTGTAGCTCGCTTCGTAAAATTTCTAGAGATATAATTTTTGTCAGAAGAAGGTGATCATAGACAGGTTGAACTTGATGAAGTACAACCCGAAACCAATGAACCAATGGAGGAACTTGAAGTTCAAGAAGTGAAGAACCGTCAACACACACACTCTGTAGGTCGCAAATGGTATCTAGACCACCTGAACGCTCGTATTTGATACAAGAAAAGAGTCTTGATGTCCTCCTAGTGGAAGAGAAAGACCTTTTTACCTATATAAATCGATGTAGGACATCGACTCCGTGAAGTGGCAAGACGCCATGAAATCCGAGTTAGACTCAATGTATGAGAATCAAGTTTGGAACTTGGTTCCGATTCCTGAAGAAATTGTTCCTATCGGTTGTAAATGACAAAAGGAAGTGAAGGCCTGACGGAAAGGTTGAAATCTTTAAGGCTCGACTGGTAGCTAAAGGTTACTCGCAGCGACCTGGTGTTGACTACAATGAAACTTTTTCGCCAGTTGCGATGCTAAAGTCTATATGGATTTCGTTGTCTATTGCTACATACCATGATTACGAGATTTGACAAATGGATTTCAAAATGACTTTTCTAAATGGATTTCTTGATGAAGAAATCTATATGGAACAGCCGAAGGGTTTTGCATCCAGTGAGAACTCAGGTATGGTATGCAGGCTGAAGAAGTCCATTTATGGACTTAAACATGCTTCACGAAGTTGGAATCTTTGATTCGACGAGATAATCAAATTGTCTAATTTTCTCAAGAATTCAGAAGAGTCCTGTGTGTATAAGAAGGCTAGTGGGAGTATGATGGTATTTTTAATTCTCTATGTTGACGACATCCTTATCATTGGGACTGATATCGGGATGATACAAGGCTTCAAAGTTTACCTCTGTAAGAATTTCTCCATGAAGGATCTAGGTAAATCTTTTTATGTCTTAGGAATAAAACTCTATAGAGATAGAGAAATGAATCTTATTGGGTTATCCATGTTTGACAATTATGACCCATAGCATCACTATTTGTATAGATCATGGTGTTGTTGTACAAATTAACTATGTGACAAAGAAAATTGCCCTTTTATCATTTGTAATTAGATTACTAAGATGTATAAATGATGAAAGGTCCATATGATTAGTTCCGGATTGAGATGATATGAGACAGTATCAATCCATAAATGTTTAATCATTAAATATCCCTAGTCAGAGTATTATCAAGATTGGACATCGAAAATGCGTAAAAGACTAGTATTACACTTGTACGCGTTGTGGGAAAATAACGACATAGTTCTCATATATTTGGGTATAGGATACTCATGCAAGTGTAATAGGAGGTTGTGTTTACCGATGATACGGGAACATCTTCGCTCTGGATATACCTCTCGAAATTCCATTGGTAGTATGACTATGTGTCTATGGAAGTCCGAATCAGGGTAGGTGTATTTGGTCTTAACCTGAGACTTGCACCGCTAATACTTGGGACAATCAATATACTTTGGTTTTGGTCGTCCAGGGCTTTAACAGGTTTTGTGTACTCCTCTTCTATGTATATTGAGAATCGTAGTGTATTGGGTGTGATGTCAAGATGGAAGTATCACTCCAGTCATAGTGGAGATGATGATCACGTAGGATACGAAACTGGTTCTCTTTTATGCTGCAACTATCGGGATATTATGACTAGGTCATGTTTATCCGATTATAGAGAGTAGTTACCAGAGATCCGATATGTGCTTCGTATGGGGCAGACACATTTCCAGCCTCAGGCCTTGCATGTGACATCCGATACTGGATCGAAATACGTAATACTACGTATATTACGCCTGATATAGATCACATATTCCTATAAGAATATTTCTGGAGAATTGGGTAGGCACGGTATTTTGCTAGAAGCAAATCATGTCTTGTAAATCGGTAAAAACGTAGTACTAGGTACGTACGTGTTCGGATAGTCCGACGACCGGATTTACTGCCAACATATCCAGTGATTTCATGGGTCGCTTCCCGAAGATTCACCGATGACGTATGACTCGCACTTTATTAATCTGGGATTAATTATAAGAGAGAGAAAATTTATCTATGATTAATTATGGAGATATTTTATCTGGGATAAAATATTATTTAAAGAGAGAGAACGATTAATTTGGAATTAATCGATAAAATAATATATGCGATATATTATACGAAATTGGATTTCGACGCGGAATTAAAATTATATTTTAATTTGGGCGAACGAGTTGATTTAGAATTAATCGTTAGCGACGTGAATAGTAATTTTACTAGGCACAATTATTTAATTAAATTTGATTTAATTACGTCGCAACGAAAAATTCGTTAATTCGGAATTAGCGAACCCGAGCCCGGGAGTGTTTGCGGGCCCACTCACATTTCGAATTCAAGTGCGACCCACAAGTCACATCACGCGTCGCATCACATCGCACGTCATTCAAGTGATGGATGTCTTGTCACTTTGAGTGATTGACATGCAGTCACTATTCATGAAAGAAGTGGTTGTGAGGCATTTAATGAGATTTTTGGCTCCAAACTTTGGTTTGACTTTTGGAAATGATATACCAAATTTTTGTAAAGCTTTTTTATTATCATTATTTTTAGAAAACAAAAGAAAACTCTCTCTCTCTTCTTGACACACAAGAATCGGCCAAAGGCCAAACTTTTCTCCCATATTTTCCTTCAAAGCCGTGAGGTTCATCAAGGGAAATAGAAATTTTGCAAAATTTCAAGAGTGCTAGCACACATCCGGAGTCTTTTGAATGTGATAGGGAAACCAACTTGTGAGCATGGAATCACCATTTGCAAATCTTGGAGCTTGGACCATCAATGGAGGACATTACCGAAAATAGAGGAGCACAATTTTGGGCCATTGCCGAGAGCTCAAGGAGCCAAGAAGTTTTGTTGTTCCTCGCATCGCATAACCGATCAACGTAAGTATGATTCCGCCATGCTTCTTTGTTGTATTCGCACATGATTTCTTGCTTGAATCGATCCCAAGACTATAGTAGAAACCCAACAATGGTATTTTGAGCCATTTTGAGCATGAAATTTGATTAAGGTAAAATTTGGGTAAATTGGATTTGAGCATGTTTGAGTGAAATTACTTGTTTGAGCATGTTTGTTAATGGATGACTTGGAGTTGTTTATGATCAATTTTGTGAAAAATGGATTGGATCAATTTTTCCCCAATAAGTTGGCTTGGCCAAAACTAGTTGATTCCCTAATATCATGGTAATTCTTTTGATTTTGATCATTGGATGAGTTGAAATCATTTGGGAATGTTGATTTGAGATTTAATTGGATTGAATTTTGAATCGGACATGAAAATCCCTAATTGCCGTGAATGATGTAGCATGGAAAATGATTGATTTTTTATTCAAATGTGTTGGACATGTTTTGATGATAATTAGCATAATTAATTGAGTAAATTGGTATTTTGGAAATGTTAATTTGGTTAATTAATTATGATACACTTTAGGTTAATTAAATTATGAAATTTGGAATTTTGGTAATTTAATTAATTGGGCCAAATTTGGAATTGGGCTTGTAAAAGTTGTAATTGGGCTTAATGGGCTTGGTTGGGCCAAGTTTGGTTTAGGCTAATTGGTTGGATCCAATTGGGCCCAAAACCATATCCATAAAGTCCAAATATGACTTAATGGACCTTTAATTTTAATTGGGCCTAATGGGCCTAAATTGGTTTCTTGGCAAATAAGGGTGATTCCTTAAATGGACTTTGGTATTTGGGTTTGACCCATATTGACCAAAAGTTCATGCCTTAAGAAATTAATTAAAAGCCCATTGGACTTTAATTAAATTGACATTGGATGTTAATCGGGCTTTGAGACCCGTAACGATTAGATTTGGAATCTAAGTCGTAAAGGCACATTAAAAAGTGTAATATTTAATTTGGAATTAAATAAAGAGTTAGTATTAAATACAAATTAAATTGGATTTAATGTTGTAGTTTAATATAATTCGAAAATTCGTACTTTGAGTACTTATTCACAAAATGAGTCGGACTCGCGCAAAATCAAATCGTTGTTTGAACATTGGATGGTCATTAATTTTCAGATTAATTAATTGGATTAGATTGATTGATAACATGATTGTGTGAATACATGGATGTGATGCATGAATAATGTATATCGGATGGATATTAGATGGGTGAGGGCAATTTTGGAAATTATTGTAATAAATTTAGAATTTATTAATTAGACCTGCGTGTCCAGCCTATTACCTCTTGACTCTGTGTATTTCTCTTCTCACCTATTCCCCTCAATGTAAATGAGGTTTCTTTAGAAGTGTTATGTAATTGGGTAGAAGTAATACTTGTGCTAGCGGGAGAGAGGAAATGAAGAGATTTATTCTATGAACAATGTCTTTAAATATCCATCCGCATATCATTATTATATTTATTTACGCGCCTTATTATGTGTTTAGAATGCATGTTTCAGGGTGTATGATGATGAGACTTTAACAAAGATAATTAATTGGTTGCCAATTACGCGAAAAATCCTCAAAACATATTAAGTGTTTTTCCTTCCATTGAGTGATTCTTACTCAAGATCCAAGACTGGCACTGGTTTGTTGGCCAAAGTCAAGACTTTTTTCCGTCGCGGATGTGTTTGAATCATGAAAGCTTTGTTCCATATCGGTGTCTTGTCCAAGTTGTGATTTGTTGGCCAAAGTCAAGATCACTTCTTGTCCATCGACATTGATTACGAAGCTTTCCAAGGTCAATTGGTTCCGTTTAACTGGGATCACTAAGTTTGTTGTGCCAAAGCCAAGACTTAGTTGATTCAGAGGAAAAAGGTTAGGGAATATATTGGATATATTGGCATATATAAGATATATGTTTCGAACTTGGATGTCCACCTACTGGATCTAGGAATTGGATGGGATCCAATTGATCTTAGAGATCTACCTAGTTAATTATCATACAATTTGTTGGCCAAAGTCAAGATTGTGTGTTATTTAACAGGATCCTAGCCCACTAGGAAACAAGGTTTCCCGAGTACTCCACAGAGGGTTAGAGGCTCGCCGAAAAATAGTGGGAGGCAAGTATTAAATTTGCAATATTCGTTTAGTTACTTGCCATACGCGCTCATTTCAATTTTTCGTATATAGTTGGACTAATATTTAATTGTTGTTTTAAATAAACAGTTGGACTGTATTCAAACTATTTCAATTAATAGTTGATTTTATAATTGGATTATAGTAATCAATATAATTTAATTTAACCAATTAAATTATAGTTGATTATATAGTTAGACTATAGTAATCATTATAATAAATAGTACCTAAAATCGTTGATTTGATAGTTGGACTATTGGAATCAAGATAATTGAAAGATTAGTGTTTAAAACATAATCCTGGGTGAAAATGTATTTAAACGACTTTAATTTTCAAATTGGGAATAAAACTTTAGGATAGTCCTGAAAACTGAGAAGTTATTCTATTTGATAAAGTAACATCTTGGGCCTAAGCTCGGAGTTGAGCAAATAGTAGAACATGATATTTGGAATATTCATGTGATGATAACTTTAGTGCTTAATCTGTTATGCTTGCCGCAAAGACTCCTTAATTTCTTAGTCAAAACTAAGGATTAGATCCTTATAGTATGATATTGAAATTGAAGGATCTTCATAGATCTATCCTTAGATCTTAGAAGTACTAAATTGCAATAGTAAACTCTTGGAGAGTTAATGGCTATTCTCAAGGAGACAAAACCAAAGTTTGCAATAAGGGCAAGAAGCGCAAGGCGCATCTTACTTCGACATCCCAAAAGCCAAGGCTTGGCCAAAGGCTTATGGGGTGTGGAAAATGGGCAAAGGCAAAGTCATTATAATCTTCTGGGAAGACAAATGACATATCCCAAGATGTCTACCTAAAATATGGCAAACGGGGTCACTGAAGCGTGACTGTCGTATGAACAAGGCAGACATGAAGGAATTGAAGACGGTGCAAGGCTCCGACTTCAAATATATTTGTCATAAACATGTTCGCTACTAATATTAAAATTGAATTTTAGATACTGAGTGTGGTATATAAATATGTGCTGATGTGCAGAATCTGCTGTTAGCAGGATACTGACTTCAGATGAGATTGATCTGCGAGTCGGAAACGGGACGAAAGTCACTGTTTTAACCGTAGAAACCTAAGTTTAGGAACTACCTTTCGGGTGTGTACTTATATTAGGAAACTGTTACAATGTAACTAGTTTGACTAGAAATATTATTTCTATATCAGGGTTTAACCCTTTGCGGATATACCTTTATATTCTAGAACACTAAAGTGTTTTATTTTATAAAGATGATATTGAGATAAACACATTAGATGTGAATAACAGTATTTATATTTTGAATATAAATAAATCTAAAACGTATAACATGACAAACTAATAGCTCAAACTGATTTAATCAGTTGAGACTTATATGTGGCATTGTTGTCTGGGACACAATTAAACAAGACTCGTATATCCACACTTTTGAAGAGTGGATACTAGGACTGATTTGATTATATTCAAATGATGTCTACGAATCTAGTTTATTAGGCAAAATGCCTAAAGTGCCTTTTACTTAGTAAAAATACAAATGCCATCGTTATGTTAGCCCATGTTCATAGTAACGTAAGTGGGCCCATGTCTAGCTAGGCTACATGTGGA
The DNA here is from genome assembly GCA_019454045.1 of Zanthoxylum bungeanum. Classification (NCBI taxonomy): domain Eukaryota; kingdom Viridiplantae; phylum Streptophyta; class Magnoliopsida; order Sapindales; family Rutaceae; genus Zanthoxylum; species Zanthoxylum bungeanum. The sequence goes on from SKCR01044676.1 coordinate 46,257, forward strand.
TATGAATGTTTCGTGAACTTTACGGATGTGGCATCGCGTTATGGTTATGTGTTTCTTTTGAAACACGAATCGGAAACTTTTGATAAATTCAAAGAGTTTCGACACGAAGTAGACAAACAGATCGGCTAAAGTATTAAACACCATGATTGGACCATGATGAAAATACTTAAGCAATAAGTTTCTCAAATACTTGAAAGAGTATAGTATTCTTTCAATGAGGACTCCTCCCGGAACACGTCAGTTTGACGGTGTGTCTGAACGGAGAAACTGGATTTTGTTGGACATGATAAGGTTAATAATGAGTCGCTCTGAGCTACCATTTCCTTCAATGGATAAGCTTTAAACAGTGCAAAACTTATTTTGAATAAGGTTCCATAATAATCTATTTGACAGACTTCATATTAGATATGAACATGAAAGAAACTGGGTTTTCTCATTCCTGAAGATTTGGGTATGCAAGGCATATGTTTGGATGATACCAAACTAAAACCCAAATCGGATAAGTTCCTAAGTTGTGGGTTATCCTAGGGAAACCAAAATATAGTACTTATACAACTCACAAGAGAACAATGTAATTTTTGCTCGCCATGCGGTTTTCCTAAGAGGAACACCGATATGCAGTGGTAAGTGGGAGGAAAGTAAAACTCGATGAAAATCGGAATAATATTGTTCCATGCACCGATTCCTTAATGGAACATAAATAGTTCATCAAGGATGAAACTGTACCATAATCTTCGAATACACAAGAACCGCGTAAGTCGGAGAGAGTCGGAAAACAACCTGGGAGGTATGGGTTTCTGATCTCACCTCATAAAGATGTTAATCTTATTGAGAAACCGAACTGACTACGTATGAGGAAGTGATACAAGGTATCAACTCCCTATTATGGCAAAGTGTCATGAAGTCCAAAATGGATTCCATGTATACCAACCAAGTTTGGATACTATTGGTACTATATTAGTCTTCAAGGAAGACAAACATAGAAGGCAACATACCAACGTACTAAGCTAGGCTTGTAGCGAAAAGGTATCGATATCAACATTGTGTCGATTATGACGAAACCTTTTAACCGTTGCCATGGTTAAATCCATTTGGATAATGCTTGCTGATGGTGCATGTTTCATTCATGAAATATGGCAGCTGAACGCCAAAACTGCTTTCCTTAACGGAAACCTTTCAGAGGATGTTTACAACATCCTGATGGTTTTGTCGTACCAAAATGAGCAAACAAGGTTTGCAAGTTACTCGATCCATGGATGGATTGAAGCAAGCATTGCGTTCTTGGAATTATCGTATTGATGTAATCATAATGGTAAATGATTTAATTCAAAACGAAAATGATTCTTGTGTATATAAGGAGGTTAGTGGGAGCGCACTGAAAGTGACTGTCCTATAAAATAATGATGATATGTCATTTCTTGGAAATGATATTCCCATAAAACAGTCGGTGAAAGCTTGGCTTTCATGAAAATTCTCCGTAGAATTCTTGGGAGAGACAACTTTTATTCTAGGAATAAAGATCTACTGGGATAGATCTAAAAGTTGTTGGGACTCTCCAAGAGCTCGTAAATTGAAATGAATGTACGCGACCTGGTGTCTCATATGCTTTGAGCATATGGAGTCACAATCAGGTCCAATTCGAGTGATAGTCACTGGATTGATGTTAAGAACATCCTTTAGTATCTTAGACGAACTAAGGATGCTATCTTATAATATGGATAAGGAGAACTTGAAGTGACTGGGTTCACTGCTGCAAGTTTCCTAACCGATAAAAACGACTATAAGTCGTTATAAAGGTACTATAAAGTTTGAATAACGGAACAGTGAGCTGGAAATCTTCCAAGCAAGATACTGTTACCGAATAAACAAAAAAAGTGGATTATTGTTGCAAGCTGAGGAAGCAATAGAAGCCTTTTGGATCGATAATAATCCTAATCAGATTAGGAGTAGTTATGTTAGCAGTTGAGCTAGGCTACAACACAGGCTAAAGAATAAATGGTCTCATCAACGATCCAGATATATACTTCAAATATTCATCTGATTCGTTCGGATCATACATCGTGATGATTTGATGATCGAATAAATCGCATCAGATGATAACACTGCAAATCCGCTGACGAAAACATTTTCTCAGCAAAAGTTTGAGCGAACCGTACATAGTTCGGGTGTGGGACACTTGAGTGATTGGCTATAGGCCAAGTGGGAGATTGTTGGACAATTATGACCCAAAGCATCACTATTTGTACAAATCATGGTGTTGTTGTAAAAATTAACTATGTGACAAAGGAAATTGTCATTTTATCATTTGTAATTAGATTACCAAGATGTGTAAATGATGAAAGGTCCATATGATTAGTTCCGGATTGAGATGATATGAGACAGTATCAATCTATAAAGTTTAATCATTAAATATCCATAGTCAGAGTATTATCGAGATTGGACATCGATAATGCGTAAAAGACTAGTATTACACTTGTGCGCGTTGTGGGAGCATAACGACATAGTTCTCATATATTTGGGTATATGATACTCATGCAAGTGTAATATGAGGTTTTGTTTACCGATGATACAGGAACAGCTTCGCTCTGGATAGACCCCTTGGAATTCCATTGGTAGTATGACTATGTGTCTATGGAAGTCCGAATCAGGGTAGGTGTATTTGGTCTTAACCTGAGACTTGCACCGCTAATACTTGCGACAATCAATATACTTTGGTTTTGGTCGTCCAGTGCTTTAACAGGTTCTGTGTACGCCTCTTCTAGGTATATTGAGAATCGTAGTGTATTGGGTGTGATGTCAAGATGGAAGTATCACTCCAGTCATAGTTGAGATGATGATCACGTAGGATACGGAACTGGTTCTCTTTTATGCTACAGCTATCGTGATATTATAACTAGGTCATGTTTATCCGATTATAAAGACTAGTTACCAGAGATCCGATATGTGCTTCGTACGGGGCAGACACATTTCCAGCCCCAGGCCTTGCACGTGACATCCGATACTGGATCGAAATACGCAATACTACGTATACTACTCCTGATATAGATCACATATTCCTATAAGAATATTTTTGGAGAATTGGGTGTGATGAGCGAAAATATATCAATATTTACCGCACCTTTAACTTAATATTTTTTTTAGTTTCTCGGGTTTGATGAACTTTTTGATGTGTTTTAGTTTATTTTGCAGATAAAATAATATCAGGTCTCAATGAAATCATTTAGGATGAAATATGGGTCAAATAATGGCAATTATTGGACTTGATATTTTAATTTTGGAGATTGGAAACTTGAAAGGGCGTTTGACGAAGTACAGTTTTGGAAATTCCAGTTTTGCGCATCTTTCGTATTTTGGGAATAACTGTTTACTCAGATATCGGATTGAGCTGATTCAAGTGCCAGATAAAGAAGACTCAAAGTTCTACAATTTTAAAGAGAAAATACTTTCGAATTCGATGATTTCATGACCGTAATTGATGAACCATCTAGAAGTGTGTGGAGTGTAATTATTAAAAGTCATTATCAATCATTTTCAAAGCAAAATATTAATTAATTAATAATTAATAAAAATTATCAAATCAACACCAAACAAGATAAGCAATTAGTGGAGCAATTATGGATTTGGTGGAGTAATTAGTGGAGAAATTAATAATGGATTTGGTGGAGAATTGATGGATGATTTGATGGTGGCAAAATTTTGCCTATAAATACCAAGTCATTTCATATGTAAAATTCATACTTTCTTCTTTGAAATTCTTAATGAATAAATAAGAATATTGTATCTAGTTTGTTTATTTTTAGTTTTCAGTAATTAATTTTCAGTTTCGCACTTTCTTTTCTTTACTTTTCAGTTTTTACTTTCCGCAATTTACTTTTACGCACACACTTTCTTTTCTTTACTTTTCAGTTTTTATTTTTCAAGCAATAAGGAGGTAATTCCCCATTGCTGGGGTGAAAGGTAAAGCTTTTCTTATTACTATTTAGATTAATCTCCCTTAATTATAATATATAAACTAGTTAAAACCTGACTTAACGAGGATACCGCCATATTGGTCGGTTGGTAATTATTTAAATTGGTTTTAACCTGACTAAACTGGATACCGCCTGATTGGTCGGTTGGTAATTAATTAATAATTTGACTTAATCTGGATACCGCCTATATGGCTGGTTGGTAATTATCATGCAAAGTTAATATATTATATTAAGGGAGATATCTAAAATAGAAGTAATAAAAGTGGATCCTTTTACCTCAGCATTTTCTTTTATTGTAATTTTACTTTATTTACTTTTCAGCAATTTACTTTTTAGCAATTTACTTTCAGCATTTACTTTTCAGCATTTAATTTTCAGTATTTAATTTTCAGTATTTTACTTTATGTCTTTTATTTTATTTAAGTTTTTTTTACTACCCGTAAATATGTGTCGTAACTAAGCCAGTTATCTGGGGTTGTGATGAAATTCAATATCACCGGTTTATAAAGGGTTAAATTATAGTTTGTGTAATTTAAAGGTTTACTTATTAAGTCTTAAGCTTAATGTGTCTTGTTAATTGGCCACTAATAAGATTGATGTGGTAAATCTAAAATAAACTTGACAAAGGAATTTTAGGTTTCAAGACTTTAGACTTAATAGCCCACGATCTTCCTTGAGGATAGATAACCCTTTAATAGATTTCCTTACAGCATAGGAATATACCTGTCGGGCGGGGGTTGCCATAATTGGAACTTAAACTTAATGAATCCAGATAATTTGGTTGACATAGACACATGGTTCAATTGGGTTAAACTGGGTATTTGCGTCTGACCATCGACATAGGCTTTTGCATAATTTAGTGTTCCAGGTTAGTAAACCGATTTATTACACAAACATAAAATAACCACTTCATCTTTAAAATGATATTGGAAGAAATCACACAACCCTAGATAGTTTTTAATATTGAATTTTCTTAAAACCTACTTTCGAACAATTTTATTTGCTTGTTTTTAATTTAGAATCGTCACCATTTCAAATCAATCAAACAACCTGTTAGATACTAGAATCATTTGACTTCATAAAATTAATAGAGTAATATTAAGTCCTCGTGGGATCGATATTTTTATACTACTTGAACTATACGTGCGCTTGCGTTATACGTGTGTGTTTACGTCGGTCAAGTTTTTGGCGTCGTTGCCGGGGACTTATTTATCTTTTACTATTAGTTTAGGGGTTAGATACCTTTACTTGTAATCTAATTTTCTTTTTACTTATTGTTTTTGTTTTCTTGTGTTTCAGGTTCTCAGAAACTTCATGAGACGAACCAGAAGCTTTGAACTCAGACTGCTTGACCCAGAAATTGAAAGAACCATCAGACAGTTGAGAAGGGAAAGACGAGAAGGCCAAGAAGCTTTAGTCAATATGGAACCTGAACCTTTGATCGTTGCACCACCAATTCCCATTCGAGACAGAACCATTCCGGTGGTTGACAGACTCATTTCCTGTATTGTACTTCCTCCCTTACTAGCAAATGCGTGTGACATCAAAACATGCATTCAGATGATTCAGCAGTCAGTTCAGTTCGGGGGGAATGCAACTGAAGATCCTAATTCCCACATCAGCAACTTCCTTGAAGTTTGCGGCACTTTTAATTACAACCGAGAAGCGGAAAAAGCAATGAGACTGCGAGTTTTTCCATACTCCTTGAAGGACAGAGCTAAAGCTTGGCTACATTCACTACCAGCAGGTTCCATCACAACTTGGAACACTCTAGCCACCAAATTTCTTGCAAAGTACTTTCCACCAGCCAGAACCGGAAAGCTGAGGAATGACATCACATCCTTTGTACAACAAGATTCAGAATCCCTCTGCGAAGCTTGGGAAGGTACAAAGATTTGCTCCGGAAATGTCCTCACCATGAGATTCCAAAATGGCTTCAAGTCCAAACATTCTATAATGGACTTTCTGGAATAATGAGAACCACAATCGATGCTGCTGCTGGAGGAGCTTTAATGGAAAAAGGAGAAGATCAAGCCTGGGAACTAATCGAAGAAATAGCCAACAACAATTCCTTGTGGCCAACAGAAAGGAGCATGATCCAAAGAATTGCAGGAATTTATGAAGTTGGAGCAAACACAGCAGTGAATACCAGGCTAGATCAGATATGCAAATGTCTAGAAACACTTAGCACGCAAGTTGTGAACATCGCTGGAACCACAAGTTCACCATATGGAGGAGCACCAGAACCAAAACAACATGAAGAAACGGTGAATTATGTCAGCAATTTCAACAGACAAGTGAACAATCCATATTCCAACACCTACAATCCAGGGTGGAGGAATCATCCTAATTTATCATGGAGCAACAATTCAGGCCAACAGCAGAACTATCCACCACCTGAATTCCAAAAACAGAACAAAAGCCAGGATCAGGCAAATGAATCAGGAATAACAGAAGTGTTGACCCACTTGAAAAAGTTAGAAGCAAAACACGACTCTCAAGCAGCAAGATATGATACTATGTTTCAATCCCAATCAGTATTAATTCAAAGTCAATCTGCTTCTATTAAAGCACTGGAGAATAAAATGGGACAACTGGCAAATGCTCAGAGTTACAGACCGCCAGGTACCCTTCCTAGCAACACTGAGCCAAATCCAAGAAACATGGGGAAGGAGCAATGTCATGCCATCATGTTAAAAAGCGGTACTGAAATCAACAAAAATGTTGGAGTCAATTCAACTACTGAGGAAGTTCCAAAAGAAACAAAGCAACAGATGGAGGAAAAAGAAGCAAAGGAAAAAGAACAGATCACTCCACCTCCACATTTTCCTCAACGTCTTCAGAAGAACAAATTGGACAAGCAGTTTTCTCGGTTCCTGGAAATCTTCAAAAAGCTGCATATCAACGTCTCATTTGCAGAAGCGTTGGAACAAATGCCCACCTATGCCAAATTCATGAAAGATATTCTTTCACGAAAACGGAGATTGGGAGATTACGAGACAGTAGTATTATCAGAAGAATGCAGTGCTATCATTCAGAGGAAACTTCCCCCGAAATTGAAAGATCCTGGCAGTTTCACTGCTCCTTGCATCATAGGAGAACATGACTTTGGTAAGGCTTTGTATGATTTAGGTGCTAGTGTTAACTTGATGCCTTTTTCTATTTTCAGGAAATTACAGATTGGAGAAACAATGCAGACTTCAGTCTCACTGCAACTTGCTGATAGAACGCTCGTATTTCCAAGAGGCGTAGTTGAGGATGTACTGGTCAAGGTGGACAAATTCATTTTCCCAGCAGATTTTATTGTCCTTGATATGGAGGAAGACGCAGACGTGCCAATCATCCTCGGGAGACCGTTCTTGGCTACAGGTCGAACCATTATTGATGTACAAAAAGGAGAACTAACCATGAGGGTACATGACCAAGAAGTAACATTCAATGTTTTCAAGGCCATGAATTTCCCAGATGATGAAAAGAAAGAGGAATGTTTCAAACTCGATGTGATACACAGTACCATTCAGAACTCTAATGAAAGACAAAGTTCTACTGATAAACTTAAAACATGTCAATTGCCTGTGGAGCCTAAAGATAAAGCATCTTTTGCACTAAAGGAGCCAATTCTTGCTCTACAAGCAACAGAATAGAAAAAGTTCCACCAGCTCAACGAATTGGAGGAATTTCACAATCAGCCTTTTGAAAAGACATGATGAGAAGTTAGTGCGCATACAACTGGAATCAGGGCAGAAGGTACTGTTAAACAAATCAAGGGTGAAATTCTTCCCATGGAAGCCAAAATCACGATGGTCAGGTCCATTTGTGATCACCAAAGTTTTACCAAATAGAGCCGTTGAGATACATGATCCTGACGCTAACAAAACTTTCAAGGTTAAAAACAAGCGTGTCAAGCACTACTGGGGAGAATCATTGAGCGACAAAAAGAAAGTGTCACACTTTCAGATCCAGCCTAAACGTTCGAAAAGTCACGTCTAGCTGACGACGATTAAACTTAGCGCTCGCAGGGAGGCAACCCATGCAATCTTTATATATTGTGATTTGGTGTGATTTAATTTTGTGTGTTTAGTTTTTGCAGATTTAGTTATTACAAGATGGAAGAAGCTCTCACAAATCTTCACAAGCAATTTCCTTCTCTCCCTCAAAATTCTCTGATGAAAGTTTATAAAGCTCGCTTGGAAAAGATGAGACTACTGACGATCCATGGTATTCCTAATGACATTCGTTGGGTAATCGAAGCACGAGTTCGATTAGCAGGTGAATATTCTGATTCTTGTACTTCTTATTTGCGTGGATTTGGAAGAAGCACATATTCAAAGAAACGTAGAGCAAAGAAAATGGGTGTTTGTTTCAAAAGTGCACGTTGGAATTGTAATACTCGTTGTCGTTCTTTAGGAATGGTGTCTGATAATCGCGAAGATAAAATTAAATTCATTAGGGATGTCTTGAGTAAGGAGTCTTTAGATGATATATCTTTAACTCTTGAGACGCATCCCAGTGGACATGTTCATACTGCCATTCGCAAATTACATACACAATTCCAAAAAGAAAGACAACAGTTAAGTCTTGGGAATCTGACTAAAAAAGACCCTGTTTGCTAATTTATAAGAAAATTGGATGGGAAACTTGTCCCTGACGCATAGACGTTAATCAAGCTGTAAATTTTTGTACATATTATATCTCTTTGTCTTTTCCTAATAATTTTGATTTGTTTTGTTGTTTTCTTTCATTTTCTCCGACAGGATCCAGACATTTTTTACCTTTCACGATCTCTTTTGTTGTTTAGCTAACAATCGTCATTTGGAAGATATTAGTGCTATTTTTACTCACCCTTTTCAGGTACTATAAATTCAGCCCGTCATTGCACTTTTGAAGGCATCCAGAGTTGAAAAAAAAATACAAAAAAAAATATGGAAGCCACTTCAAGAAGACGAGTTGAAAACATCTGTGTGTTTTGCGATAGTAGTGTTGGAACTAAACCACAATACATAGAAGCAGCACAGGAATTGGGTCGAGTCTTAGCTGCAAGAAATATGCAATTAATATATGGCGGAGGCAATCTCGGACTTATGGGGATCGTTTCAAAGGCAGTACAGGAAGGAGGCAGTCATGTTTTGGGAATCATCCCAAAACCCTTGGCAGAGGCAAATCTTATTGGATCATCAAACGGAGAGGAACTAATCGTGCCAGGTATGTCTGAACGACTGGTAGAAATGATTAACCGTGTTGATGCTTTTATTGCTTTGCCGGGTGGCTTGGGCACATTGGAGGAAATTTTTATAGTTCTATCTTGGGCGAACCTGAACATACACCAGAAACCGCTTGGGCTGCTTAACGTTGATGGATTTTATGATTTTCTTTGTGTGTTTCTTGATGATGCTCGGAGAAATGGGTTCGTGTCAAAACCTATGAAAGAACTCCTCTTTACTGCCAGAACTGCTCCGGATTTGATAGACCAACTCATAGCCTATGAACCACAAGTTGACCCTATCCTTTCAAAGATAAATTGGTCCGAAGACGATCGTGGTAAGAGGCGTCGAATTAATCTGGATCTTAACCTTTAATTTCCTGTAGATTTTCAGCTAACCAGGTACAACCTTCTTAACTCTCCTTTTACTGTTTAAGACATTGGGGACAATGTCTCATTTAGGTTTGGGGGAGGGAATTAGTTGATCAGTACCTTATTTTTTAGTTTGTGTGTTATTTTTATTTTTAGTCCAAAATTTTTCGAAAATTACAAAAAAAAATTGGAAAATTTTCAAAAATTACAAAAATATTTTTTGTTTTTTATTTTTATTCTGACTAAAAAGGTGAAATTGGTAAGAGGTAGCTGAGTAAGGAGTTTTCACTCTGAGACGTATCTCAAACCTATTTCGAAACAAGTTAATTTTTGTTTATTTCATTTTGAATTATTTAATTTATGAATTCTCCTTAAAACTGACTAAAAAGGAATCTTCATATATTTAGTTAGCAGATATTATCAACATATATAGTAACATACGGACATGAGCTAAATTGAAAAGTTTGTAATATTCAGTGCTCTAGTTTAATTGGAGGAAGCATCTCAAAAAGCAATGGAGTAAAAAAAAAAAAACCGTCTGAGATCCGAGTTATTAAGTCTGTAAGGGTGTTTTAACACCTAGTGCCCTAAAGCCAACTGGTTTGGGAGTCACTGGCCCAAAGCTCGTTACATAGATCAAAGATGCTGCAAAAATATATATATCTGAAGTCTGGGTAATTAAGTCTGTAGGGGTGTCTTAACATCTGGTGCCCTAGAGCCAACTGGTTTGAGAGCCACCGACCCAAAGCTCGCTACATAGACAGAAGATATTGTATATAAATAAAAAATAGAGAAAAAAGAAAGAAAAAATCAGAAAAATCAGAAAAAAAAAAATTACTCCATTACTATAAAAAGGTGTGAAATCTAATAGAACCTTAGGACAAAAATATTATTCTCTTATCAATTGCATTTGTGACTGTTGTGGGCAAAAATGAGTTGATTAATATTTTGTTGGCTGTGTATATTAAGAATGGTAAAAATAATCGGAGAATTTACTTATTCAGTAATTTAGAAAGAAACAAAACAACTAGTAACTTGGAGTAAAGTTTCACCTGATTAGTCGCTAACATTTTTATTCTCTTTTCGCTTGTCTTTTTGTTTTTGTGTGCATTAGTTTTATTACCTTTTTACTTTTTTAAAGAAATGTTTGTGGGTATCATTGCTGTAAATGCTCACGAGACTACAACTCGTCCACTAGGGACACCTAGGGGTTTAAAGGCTTGTTGCATATGCTAAATGCAACCGTGATCCCTACGAAAGTGGCTTAGTTTAATTTTATTTTTATTTTTTTGTTTTGCTCGAGGACTATCAAAATGTTAGGTTTGGGGGTGTGATGAGCGGAAAATATATCAATATTTACCGCCCCTTTAACTTAATATTTTGATTAGTTTCTCGGGTTTGATGAACTTTTTGATGTGTTTTAGTTTATTTTACAGATAAAATAATATCAGGTCTCAATGAAATCATTTAGGATGAAATATGGGTCAAATAATGGCAATTATTGGACTTGATATTTTAATTTTGGAGATTGGAAACTTGAAAGGGCGTTTTGACGAAGTACAGTTTTGGAAATTCCAGTTTTGCGCATCTTTCGTATTTTGGGAATAACTTCTTACTCAGATATCGGATTGAGCTGATTCAAGTGCCAGATTAAAGAAGACTCAAAGTTCTACAACTTTTAAAGAGAAAATACTTTCGAATTCTGATGATTTCATGACCGTAATTGATGAACCATCTAGAAGTGTGTGGAGTGTAATTATTAAAAGTAATTATCAATCATTTTCAAAGCAAAATATTAATTAATTAATAATTAATAAAAATTATCAAATCAACACCAAACAAGATAAGCAATTAGTGGAGCAATTATGGATTTGGTGGAGTAATTAGTGGAGAAATTAATAATGGATTTGGTGGAGAATTTGATGGATGATTTGATGGTGGCAAAATTTTGCCTATAAATACCAAGCCATTTCATTTGTAAAATTCATACTTTCTTCTTTGAAATTCTTAATGAATAAATAAGAATATTGTATCTAGTTTGTTTATTTTTAGTTTTCAGTAATTAATTTTCAGTTTCGCACTTTCTTTTCTTTACTTTTCAGTTTTTACTTTCCGTAATTTACTTTTACGCACAACACTTTCTTTTCTTTACTTTTTCAGTTTTATTTTTCAAGCAATGAGGAGGTAATTCCCTCTTGCTGGGGTGAAAGGTAAAGCTTTTCTTATTACTATTTAGATTAATCTCCCTTAATTATAATATATAAACTAGTTAAAACCTGACTTAACGAGGATACCGCCATATTGGTCTGTTGGTAATTATTTAAATTGGTTTTAACCTGACTAAACTGGATACCGTCTGATTGGTCGGTTGGTAATTAATTAATAATTTGACTTAATCTGGATACCGCCTATATGGCTGGTTGGTAATTATCATGCAAAGTTAATATATTATATTAAGGGAGATATCTAAAATAGAAGTAATAAAAGTGGATCCTTTTACCTCAGCATTTTCTTTTATTGTAATTTTACTTTATTTACTTTTCAGCAATTTACTTTTAGCAATTTACTTTTCAGCATTTACTTTCAGCATTTAATTTTCAGTATTTAATTTTCAGTATTTTACTTTATGTCTTTTATTTTATTTAAGTTTTTTTTACTACCCGTAAATATGTGTCGTAACTAAGCCAGTTATATGGGGTTGTGATGAAATCCAATATCACCGGTTTATAAGGGGTTAAATTATAGTTTGGGTAATTTAAAGGTTTACTTATTAAGTCTTAAGCTTAATGCGTCTTGTTAATTGGCCACTAATAAGATTGATGTGGTAAATCTAAAATAAACTTGACAAAGGAATTTTAGGTTTCAGCCTTAGACTTAATAGCCCACGATCTTCCTTGAGGATAGATAACCCTTTAATAGATTTCCTTACAGCATAGGAATATACCTGTCGGGCGGGGGTTGCCATAATTGGAACTTAAACTTAATGAATCCAGATAATTTGGTTGACATAGACACATGGTTCAATTGGGTTAAACTGGGTATTTGCGTCTGACCATCGACATAGGCTTTTGCATAATTTAGTGTTCCAGGTTAGTAAACCGATTTATTACACAAACATAAAATAATCACTTCATCTTTAAAATGATATTGGAAGAAATCACAACCCTAGATAGTTTTTAATATTGAATTTTCTTGAAACCTACTTTCGAACAATTTTATTTACTTGTTTTTAAATTTAGAATCGTCACCATTTCAAATCAATCAAACAACCTGTTAGATACTAGAAATCATTTGACTTCATAAAAATAATAGATTAGATATTAATTCCTCGTGGGATCGATATTTTTATACTACTTGAACGATACGTGCGCTTGCGTTATACGTGTGTGTTTACGCCGGTCAGTAGGCACGATACTTTGCTAGAAGCCAACCATGTCTTGTAAATCGGTAAAAACATAGTACTAGGTACGTACGTGTTCGGATAGTCCGACGACCGGATTTACTGCCAACATATCCGGGGATCTCATGGGTCGCTTCCCGAAGATTCACCGATGACGTATGACTCGTACTTTATTAATCTGTGATTAATTATAAGAGAGAAAATTTATCTGGGATTAATTACGGAGATATTTTATCTGGGATAAAATATTATTTAAAGAGAGAGAACGATTAATTTGGAATTAATCAATAAAATAATATATTCGATATATTATACGAAATTGGATTTCGACGCGGAATTAAAATTAGATTTTAATTCGGGCGAACGAGTTGATTTAGAATTAATCGTTAGCGACGTGAATAGTAATTTTGCTAGGCATAATTATTTAATTAAATTTGATTTAATTACATCGCAACGGAAAATTCGTTAATTCGGAATTAGCGAACCCGAGCCCGAGAGTGTTTGCGGGCCCACTCGCATTTCGAATTCAAGTGCGGCCCATAAGTCACATCACGCGTCGCATCACATCGTACGTCGTTCAAGTGATGGATGTCTTGTCACTTTGAGTGATTGACATGCAGTCACTATTAATGAAAGAAGTGGTTGTGAGGCATTTAATGAGATTTTTGGCTCTAAAATTTGGTTTGACTTTTGGAAATGATATACCAAATTTTTGTAAAGCTTTTTTATTATCATTGTTGTTAGAAAACAAAAGAAAACTCTCTCTCTCTTCTTGACACACAAGAATCGGCCAAGGGCCAAAACTCTCTCCCAATATTTTCCTTCAAAGCCGTGAGGTTCATCAAGGGAAATAGAAATTTTGTGGCAAAATTTCAAGAGTGCTAGCACACATCCAGAGTCTTTCGAAGGTGATAGGGAAACCAACTTGTGAGCATGGAATCACCATTTGCAAAGCTTGGAGCTTGGACCATCAATGGATGACATGACCGAAAATGGAGGAGCACAATTTTGGGCCATTGCCGAGAGCTTAATGAGCCAAGAAGTTTTGTTGTTCCTCGCATCGCATAACCGATCAACGTAAGTATGATTCCGCCATGCTTCTTTGTTGTATTCACACATGATTTATTGCTTGAATCGATCCCGGGACTATAGTAGAAACCCAACAATCCTAATCAACGTACATAGATAAGATCTTAGAATGGTATAATTTTGGTAACTGTAAGACAGCAAACATACCGTTCAGACATGGCTTACATCTTTCAAAGAAGATGTGTCCACAAACAGAAGATGAGAAGATTAGAATGTCTAATCAGTTTTATGTTTCGTCTTTAGGTAGCATCATGTATGCCATGTTATATACTAGGCCTGATATCAGCTTCGCAGTTTATGTGACCGGTAGGTATCAGTCAAATCTTGGAAATGACCATTGGATGACCATTAAACATATCCTCAAATATTTTTAAGGTGCTAAAGATAAGTTTATTATTTATGGAGGAAACGGACTGCAAGTTAATGGGTATACGGATTCTGATTTCCAATCGGATCCTGATGATAGAAAGTCTATATCAGGATTCGTGTTAACCCTTAACGGAGGTGCAAGATTCGTGTTTACCCTTAACGGAGGTGCAGTCTACATCAGGATTCGTGTTTACCCTTAACCGAGGTGCATGCCATTTTATGTGTGGGCCTCTTATCATTTGAAGTTGTTTAGCCATGTTATCGCAAAAGTGTAAACATGTTGGGCATTTTCAATTGGGACAAGTTTGCACCTCGCAATAGTGTGATTGAATGTTTTAAAATGATAATGGGCCGACTTATATATTCCATGCATCGCACGCATCTCATGCATCTCATGCATACATGCATCATGTTAACCCTTGTATCTTAAAAGCCATCATAGATATCTGTTGGGTTAGGAAAGAAAGACTTGTCAAAAGGTGTTTAACAAACATAGATATCAGGAAAATGAAACTGAGAAACAGAAAACCTTACGGCAAGGATAGAGAGACAAGCGAATGGTATTCAGTTGAAATGATTAAGAAAAGAAGAAGCTCAGAAAGTAATGGAAGAAGTACACGCCGGAGTATGTGGACCGCACATGAATGGATTGAACTTATCCCGTAAGATTGTAAGACAAGGTTTCTATTGGTCAACCATGGAAGCTGACTGCGCGAAGCTAGTAAAGCACTGTCATGATTGTCAAGTGCAAGGTAATTTGAATCATTTACCGCACACAGAGTTGCACGGGCTGTCAGAGCCGTGGCCTTTCTCAGCATGGGGAATTGATATGATCGGGGAGATTCGACCGAATGCATCGAATGGACATCTTTTTATAGTATTGGCAGTAGACTACTTCTCGAAATGGGTGGAAGCTGAGTCATTCCGCAATGTTACAGAAAAGTAAATGGCAAAGTTCATAGCCCGTAATCTCATATGCCGATATGGAATGCCGCATCATGTGGTCACAAACAATGGAGTCCAGTTCCAAGGAGAAATAAAGGCGATGCTACAGAAGTACATGATAAGACATCACAAGTCGTCACCATACAGACCGCAAGCAAATGGGGTAGTCGAGGTAGCCAATAAAACAATAAAGACGATTTTAGCTAAGATGACAGAGAATTACAAAGATTAGGCTGATAAGCGACCATATACCCTGTGGGGGTACAGAACTTCGCTAAGAACGACAACAGGAGCCACGCCTTACTCTTTGCTCTACGGAATGAAAGCTGTATTACCGGTGGAAGTTGAGATACAATCCATGTGGGTATTAGCAGAAGCAGAATTACCTGAACAAGAATGGGCCTCGCAGAGGTTTGAATAGTTAGCATTGATGGATGAAAAGAGGATGAAGTCCTTGCATCATATGCAGATATACCAGAAGATTTTAGCTCGAGCATTCAATAAGAATGTGCGTCCTACCAAGATCATGAAGGGTATCTGGTGCTTAAGCAGTCGAAGCAGTCGACAACCGACCCGAGAGGAAAGTTTAGACCAAATTGGGAAGGATCTTACATTGTACAGAAAGTAATAGGAAATTGAGCAGTGAGACTGTCAGACCTGGAAGGGAATGAGTTCACCGAGCCGATCAATGTGGACAGATTGAAGCAGTATTTTGCCTGAGGAAGAGAAGACCAAGTAGTCACCGGTAGAAAACCTGACCCAACGGGATAGGAAACTCATTCATGCATGCATGCATACACGTAACGTATTTTGCATTCTTTTTTTGGTGTTTGTTTTGTTTTGTATTCACAGGTTTCGAAGAAGAAAAAAAAAGAAAGTGGCAAAGACAAGCCAATCAGAAGCAGCAACAGTACAGTCAGTTTCAGAAATGAATCAGTATTAGTTTCGGGGATGAGTCTCAGGGTTGAGGCCCATATCAGTATAGTTTCGAGGATGAGTCCCAGGGTTGAGGCCCACACCAGTATCAGTTTCAGGAAGGAATCTCAGGGGGCGAAGCTCACATTATCAGCAGTCGAAAGAAAGAATTCCATGAAATGAATGAGTGAAAAAAAAAGCCTTTGATAGTTAAACATATGTCCGGTGATGACACTGTTTGCTGTAGGGAGAAACCCTAGAAACGATAAGTGCAAGATGTGCTCTCATCCGGTATTCTGAATGGATTGATCTCGGCTAGACTCACGAGCACTTGATTACGGGATCTCAGCAGTAGAAGCCTGAGTAGTTGGCGAGATGACTAGTTGAAGAGATGATGGATCAGTGAATGACCGTTTGCCTGGATTTCCACCCTGGTTTACTTATGCTATGATGTATGATATGGTTGGGAGCAAAGAAAAAGTCTCTGAAAAGAAAATAAAAAAATAGACCACTTATAATCGATAAGCGTGAAGCTACCCATGGGCGAGTATTAGGACCACCATGAGGAGAAATGCTACCTTAAAGGGTAGGTGTGTCGGAAAAAGAGAAAGAAAAAAAAAGAAAAGAAATAGATGAAAGAAAGAAAGAAGAAAACCATATCATGTTGAATACGAAGAAGTAATCATATAGTATGATCAAGACATCTAGGTTGATTAGACCCACCGATCCAATTATCCAAGACAAAATCATCGAGTTGGCTTACTTAAGGATTAAGCTGCGATAGAGCTTTGGCACACACACACTAAGAGTTTAGTTCAGATCACTCATGCAAATGATCAGATTTGAGTGTATTAAGTACTTTGAAGATTCTCTGGTTTCGACACGAAGCATCAGTTGAGGACGAAAATATGTTTAGATATTAGGACTATCTCGTGAGAGGCAATACAGTATGTTGGAATGAACCATCACATCATCAATAGCAATTTTTGGGATGAGTCCCAGGGTTGAGACCCATATCCACATCAGTATCAGTCTATGGGGCGAGGCCCACATCACTATCAGTCTGGGGGGCGAGGCCCACGTCAGTATCAGTTTGGGGCGAGGCCCACATCAGTATCAATTTGGGGGCGAGGCCCACGTCAGTATCAAACTGGGGTTGAGACCCATATCCACATCAGTATCAGTCTGGAGGGCGAGGCCACATCACCATTAGTCTGGGGGGCGAGGCCCACATCAGTATCAATTTGAGGGCGAGGCCCACATCCACATCAGTTTTGAGGGCGAGGCCCACATCAATTTGGGGGCGAGGCCCACGTCAGTATCAGTTTGGGGCGAGGCCCATGTTAGTATCAAACTGGGGGCGGTGCCCACACCCACATCAGTATTAGTCTGGGGGGCGAGACCCACATCAGTATCAATCTGAGGGCGAGGCCCACATCCACTTCAGTTTTGAAGGCGAGGCCCACATCAGTTTGGGGCGAGGCCCACGTCAGTATCAAACTGAGGGCAAGGCCCACATCCACATCAGTATCGGTTCGGGGGTGAGGCCCACATCAGCATCAGTTTAAGGGCGAGGCCCACATTTTCAGCGGTATTAGGATGCGTCCCAGGGTCGAGGCGCCCCAGTTTTTCGGTTGTAGTTTCGGGATGCGTCCCAGGGTCGAGGGCTCACTGCATCATCAGTTGTAGTTCCGAGATACGTCCCAGGGTCGAGGACCCACTACACCATCAGTTTTGAGGGAAAGGCCCACATTTTCAGCGGTATTGGGATGCGTCTTAGGGTCGAGGTGCCCCCATTGTCGGTTGCAGTTCTGGGATGCGTCTCAGGGTCGATGACCCATTGCATCATCAGTTGTAGTTACGGGATGCGTCCCAGGGTCGATGACCCACTACATCATCAGTTTAAGGGCGAGGCCCACATTGTCAGCGGTATTGGGATGCGTCCCAAGGTCGAGGACCCCCGTTGTCGGTTGTAGTTCCGGGATGCGTTCTAGGGTCGAGGGCCCACTACATCATCAGTTGTAGTTCCGGGTGTTAGACATTATGACCCATAGCGTCACTGTTTTGTAAATGATATTGTATTATTGTACGAAATTAACTATGTGATCATGAACTTGCCCTTTTGCCGTTTTGCAAATTATTTACTTTGATATATTGATGGCAAAAGTCCATATGATTAATTCCGTATTGAGATGATATGAGACAGTATCAATATAAAAGGTTTAATCATTAAATATCCCTAGTCGGAGTATTATCGAGATCGGACATCGATAATGCGGAATAGACTAGTATTGCACTTGTGCACGTTGTGATGGCACAACGGCATAGTTCTCATATATTTAAGTATTGGATACTTATGCAAGTGCGATAGGAGATTTTGTTTTACCGATGGTACGAAAAACAGCTTCGCTCTGGATAGACCCCGCGGAATCCCATTGGTAGTATGTCTGCGTGTCTATGGGAGGCTGCATCAGGGTAGGTGTATATGGTCTTAACCTGAGACTTGCATCGCTAGTACTTGCGACAATCGGTAAACTTTGGTTTTGGTGGTTCGGGGCTTTAACCGGTTCTGTGTACACCTCTTCTGGGTTTATCGAGAATCGTAGTGTACTGGATGTGATGTCAAGATGGAAGTATCACTTCAGACATATGGAGATGATGATCACGCAGGATACAGAACTAGTACTCTATAAAAGGTTGCAACCGTCGGGACAATATGACAAGGTCAGGATTGTCCGATTTAAAGAGACTAGTTGTTTGATGTCCGATATATGTTTCGTACGGGGCAGACACATTTCCAGCCCCAGGCCTAACATGTGATCGTCCGATACTGGATCGATGTACGCGATACTACGGTATACTACGCTTGATAAAGATCTAATATTCCAATAAGAATATTTCTGGAGAATTGGGTAGGCATGGCGCTTTGCTAGAAGCCAACCTTGTCTTGTAAATCGGTAAAAACGTAGTACGAGGTACGTACGTGTTCGGATTATCCGACGACCGTATTACTGCCAACATATCCGGAGATCTCTTGGGTCGCTTCCTGAAGATTCACCTATGATGTTTGATTCGAACTTTATTAATCTTGGATTAATTGCGGAGAAACTTTATCTTGGATAAAATGCCTTATTAGGAGAGAGAACGATTAATTTGGAATTAATCGATAAAATAATATATTCGATATATTAAACGAAATTAGATTTCGACGCGGAATTAAAATCGGATTTTAATTCGAGCAAGCGAATTAATTTAGAATTAATTCATTAGCGATGTGAATAGTAATTTCGCTAGGCGTAATTATTTAATTTACGTCGCGACGGAAATTCGTTAATTCGGAATTAGCGAAACCGAGCCCGAAAGTATTTGCGGACACATTCGTATTTTGAAACGAGTGGGACCCGCAAATTACATCGCGAAGTCTCATCACTTGACACGACTAGTGGATGGATGTATCTAGTCACCTTTATGGGATGATACATTGTCACTATTCTCTATGTAAGTTGATAAGGCCATTTAATGGATTTTTTGGAGGGAAAACCTTTCACGGTTTTTGAAGGGTTTTTTAATAAAAAATTCATTTTGGAAAATGATATCTCATCATTGCTTTTCCTTTTCTTTCTCACGGTTTTTTGAAAAAAAAGAACAAAAAGAGAAAAGAAAATAGAAAAGGCACTCTTCCTCTTCTTCTCCTTGCTCACGCCGTGAGCTTCAAACAAGGGCAGAAAAATTGTTTTTCATTCTCCATTTTTGCTAGCACAAGGAAGGATCAAATGAGGTGATAGGGAAACAACCTTGGAGCTTGGAATACTAGAAGACTTGAAGCTTCTCTCACTCTTGCCCTTGGCCGAAAGTTACAACCTTGAATACTCAAGGATTCTCTTCATCAATTTCGTCACAAGCTTTGTGAGTATGATTCCGCCATGCTTCAAGCTTTGCATGTATATACTTGTGTGTTTCATTGCTTATACTTTCTTTGGGACTAATTATAGAAACCAACAATGGTATCATGGAGCCATGTTTAAGCATAAAATACATTAGGGTTCATTTGGGGAAAATTGATTGAAGCATGTTCTTGTGAAATTTGTTGATAAAATATGCTTATATGTATGATATATGATGTAATACATGATCAATTTTGAGAAAAATGCATTGGATGATTTTTCCCCAAAATGGTTGCTTTGGCCGAATGTGAAGTGCTTCCAATTGATTGGATTTATTCATGCACAAGTTCATTAGATGACTTAAGCATGATTATATGTATAATATATGATATAATACATGATCAATTTTGAGAAAAATGCATTGGATGATTTTTCCCCAAAATGGTTGTCTTGGCCGAATGTGGAGGTGCTTTGGATTTTTTCATGCACAAGTTCATTAGATGACTTAAGCATGATTATATGTATGATATATGATATAATACATGATCATTTTGAGAAAAATGCATTGGATGATTTTTTCCCCAAAATTGTTATTTTGACCGAAAAGGGAGGTCCTTTCAATGAATTGGATTTTTGGCTTTCAAGTTCATTAGATGACTTAAAATATATACGGGATGTAGATTAGTGATTCAATCGGATTGAAAAACAAATCGAACCAAAAATCCCTCTTGGCCGAATGCAATATGACATGTTAAAGGATTTGATTCTTGTTCAAATAAATGTTGGACATATGTTTTGAACAAGTTATGATTAATAAATTAAATTGGTATTTTTTGAAATATTTGGTTTAATGAATTAATCATGGATTTACACTTTAATTAATTGAATTTTAAAATTTGGAATATTAAAATTTAATTAATGGGCTTGATTGTATAATTGGGCTTGTATTATTATTTTTGGGCATAATGGGCTTGGTTGGGCCAAGTAGATTTGAGCCAAAAGGATTGGATCCAATTTGGGCTTAAATCACTCCATTAAGTCCAAATATAGTAAAATGGGCTTTAATGTTTAATTGGGCCTTATGGGCTTGAAATTGATTTTATGGCACTTGAGGGTGATTCCTTATTTGGGCTTGGTAATTGGGTTTGACCCACATTGACCAAAACCCAAGCCTTAATAAATCAATTGAAAGCCCATCGGACTTTAATTAAACAAACATTGGATGTTAGTTGGGCTTGGAGACCCAATTAGATTAGATTTAGAATCTAAATCTTTAAAGCACATTAAAAGTGTAAATATTTAATTTGGAATTAAATATATTGAATTAGTATTGAACACGACTTAAATTGGATTTAACGGGTAGTTCGATATAATTCGTGAATTCGTACCTTATGTACTCATTCTCAAACGAGTTGGACTCGTGCAAAATCAAACCATTGTTTGAACATTGGATGATCACTTAAACAAAGACTAATTAATTGGATTTGATTGGTTGTATAGCATGTCTTGATTGAATATATATGTATGTGATGAATGAATAGTGTATATCAGATGGATATTAGAAGGGAAAGGGTAATTTTAGAAATTATTGTAAATTTAGAATTTATAAATTGGACCTGCGTGTCCAGCCTTATCTCTTTTATCTCTTTGTATTCTCTTCTCACCTAATTCCCCTCAATGTAAATGAGGTTTCTCTTATTGTATTATGTAATTGGGTAGAAGTGGAATAATGCTAGCGAGGAGAGGAAATGGAGTGATTTGTTCTAGGAACAAGTTGTTTTAAATATCCATCTGTATATCACTATTAATTTACTTTACGCACTTTATGATGTTTTAGAAGCATGCTTAAGGGTATATGATGATGAGACCTAATAAAGATAATAAATTGGTTGCCAATTACGCAAAAATCCCTCAATTTATATTAAGCGATTATCCTTCCATCGAATGATTCTTGTTCAAGATCCAAAATTGGCATTGGTTTGTTGGCCAAAGTCAAGACCTTTGTCAATTGAGGATGTACTTGAATCATGAGAGTTTTGTTCCACATCGGTGTCTTGTCCAAGTTGTGATTTGTTGGCCAAAGTCAAGATCACTTCTTGTCCAACGACATTGATTACGAAACTTTCATTGTCAATGGGTCCCGCTTAACCGGAATCATTAGGTTTGTTGTGCCAAAGCCAAGGCCTAGATGATTCGGAGGATATGGTTAGGAAAATGTATTAGATACATTGGCATAAGTAAATATACATATGTTTTGGACTTGGATGTCCACCTGACCGGATCTAGGAATTGGATTGGATCCAATTGATCTTTGAGATCTACCTAGTTAAATAGCATACAATTTGTTGGCCAAAGTCAAGATTGTGTGTTATTTAACGGGATCCTAGCCCACTAGGAAATAGGATTTCCCGAGTTCTCAACAGAGGGTTAGAGACTTGATAAAAATAGTGGGAGGCTAGTATTGAATTTTCAATTTCATTCAGATACTTAGCCTTACGCGTCTTTCAAAATTATTTCGTCTATTAATTAAAATTAGTTGGACTAATTCATTGTTATTTTTTCTTGTAACAGTTTGACTGTACCCATTTTATCGTTAACTAGATAGTTGGACTATCGTAGTTGAGATGGCAAGCAAGGTAAATGTCCGAGACATCATCATGGGTGACAATGTCTTTAAGGGCACAAACTTCGCTGATTGGGAAATGAACCTGAGGATAGTCCTTGGGGCTGAGAGGATGCTGTACACTATACAGACACCTCTCCCGCCTAAGCCCACTGACCCACTTGAGCTGGAGTTATGGAAAACTCACAGCAATGATTGTGACACTGCTCAGGCTATTATGTTAGCTTCGATGACTCAGCACTTTCGTCGCCAAAATAGGGACTTGGATCCTTATAATATGATGGCTAGACTGCGAGATCTCCACCGCTCCAACAAGCGGATGGAGAGGTACGAGTTGGTGAAGAAACTCTTCCGCGCCCGAATGACTGAAGGCGCATCAGTTGAGGCCCACGGGGCTCAAATGATCGCCGATATTGATGAGTTGGCCAATATGGGAATAGTCTTGGAGGCTGAGCTGACCGTAGATTTGATCTTACAGTCACTTCCTGATTCTTGGAAACAAATCATAATCAACTATAAGTTGATGGACACGGATGACTCTCTTGGAGAGCTGTTATCCATCTTGAAGGAGTCTGAAAAAGAACTCCTTAAAGGGGGCAAGCGCGAGGCGCACTATGCATCGACCTCTCAGAGGCCAAGGGCTGGGCCCAAAGCAATTGGAGGGGTGAGGAAGAAGAAACATAAGAACAAGGGTAAAGGCAAGTCGACAAAAGCTTCTGGGAAGCCAAGGAACAAATCTCAAGATGTCTGCCTCAATTGCGGCAAGAAGGGTCACTGGAAACGTGACTGCCGAATGGGCAAGGGACACAGGGAGGATATCAAGGCAGACAATGCACTAGCCTCTGGTATGTTTGTTATTGAGATAAATATGACTACTTCTAGTTTTAAAAATTGGATTTTTGATTCTGGTTGTGCTGCTCATATATGTAATGATTTGCAGGATCTGCAGAATAGCAGGATACTGGCATCAGGGGAGGTTGATCTACGAGTCGGAAACGGAACTCCAGTTGCTGTTTTGGCTGTAGGGACTTTTGTTTTGGAATTGCCCTCGGGGCATTTACTTAAACTTTTGAACTGTTATTATATACCTAGTTTGACTAGGAATATCATATCTGTATCTTTGTTAACCAGCATGGGTACACTTTTGTTTTTAGAAACACTGGGTGTTATTTATATAAAGATGATGCAGAAATTTGCACTGCCGTTGCAAATAATGGCCTTTATATTTTGAATATAAATGAATCTCCTAAACATAAAATAACAAACAAAAGGCTCAAAAGGAGTAATCTAAAAGATGAAGCTTACATGTGGCATTGTCGTCTAGGACACATTAACAAGACTCGCATATCCACTCTTTCAAAGAGTGGGTACTTGGACGGATTTGATCCTAATTCATATGATGTCTGCGAATCTTGTCTTTTAGGCAAAATGCCTAAATCACCTTTTAGTGGTAAAGATGAACGTGCCACAGAACTGTTAGCCCTCGTTCATAGCGACGTATGTGGGCCCATGTCTAGCCAGGCTAGAGGTGGATATCATTACTTCGTAACCTTTTACGGATGATGCATCTCGTTATGGTTATGTGTATCTAATGAGACACAAGTCGGAAACTTTTGAGAAATTCAAAGAATTTTGACACGAAGTAGAAAAACAAACAGGCAAGAGTATTGAGACATTGCTGTCGGACCGTGGTGGCGAATACTTAAGTTATGAGTTTCAAGATTACTTGAAAGAATATGGTATTCTTTCACAGTGGACTCCTCCTGGAACACCGCAATTAAATGGTGTGTCTGAACGAAGAAACCGTACCTTGTTAGACATGGTAAGGTCGATGATGAGTCGCACTGAGCTACCAATATCCTTCTGGGGATACGCATTAAACAGTGCAGTACTTATTTTGAATAAGGTTCCGTCAAAGTCTGATGAACAGACTCCATATGAGATATTGCTTATAGGCAATGACATTCCCATGCTAACATCGGTGAAAGCTTGGCTTTCATTAAAATTCTCCATGAAAGATCTGGGAGAAGCAGCCTTTATTCTGGGAATAAAGATCTACCGAGATAGATCTAGAAAGCTGCTTGGACTCTCCAGAGTACATATATTGACAAAGTGTTGAAGCGATTCAACATGGATCAATCCAAGAGGGGATTGATGCCAATGTCACGTGGTATCCTTCTGTCTAAAGACATGTGTCCTAAGACTAAAGAAGAGAGAGATAACAAGAGTCGGATACCGTTCGCCTCTGCAGTCGGATCGATCATGTATGCCATGATATGTACACGACCTGATGTGTCATATGCTTTGAGCATGTGTAGTCGCTTTCAGGCCGATCCAGGTGAAGGTCACTGGATGGCAATTAAGAATATCCTTAAGTATCTTGGACGAACTAAGGATGCTTTCTTAATTTATGGAGGTGGAGAACTTGAGGTGTCTGGGTACACCGATGCAAGTTTCCAAACCGACAAGGACGACTTCAAGTCACAATCGGGGTACATTTTTTGTTTGAATAACGGAGCAGTGAGCTGGAAATCTTCCAAGCAAGATACTGTTGCCGATTCAACAACAGAAGCGGAGTATATCGCTGCGTCGGAAGCAGCAAAGGAGGCAGTTTGGATCCGAAAATTCCTAATTGGATTAGGAGTAGTTCCGTTAGCAGCTGAGCCCGTGCCGTTGTATTGTGACAATAACGGGGCGATAGCACAAGCTAAGGAACCAAGGTCTCATCAACGATCCAAGCATGTTCTTCGGCGTTACCATCTGATTCGGGAGATTATACATCGTGGCGATGTAAAGGTCGAGAAGGTCGCATCAGATGACAACATTGCAGATCCGCTGACGAAGGCTGTTCTTCAGCAAGTGTTTGAACGACATATACATAGTTCAGGTATTAGATGCTTGAGTGACTGGCTATAGGCCAAGTGGGAGATTGTTAGACATTATGACCCATAGCGTCACTGTTTTGTAAATGATATTGTATTATTGTACGAAATTAACTATGTGATCATGAAATTGCCCTTTTGTCGTTTTGCAAATTATTTACTTTGATATATTGATGGCAAAAGTCCATATGATTAATTCTGTATTGAGATGATATGAGACAGTATCAATATAAAAGGTTTAATCATTAAATATCCCTAGTCGGAGTATTATCGAGATCGGACATCGATAATGCGGAATAGACTAGTATTGCACTTGTGCACGTTGTGATGGCACAACGGCATAGTTCTCATATATTTAAGTATTGGATACTTATGCAAGTGCGATAGGAGGTTGTGTTTTACCGATGGTACGGAAAACAGCTTCGCTCTGGATAGACCCCGCGGAATCCCATTGGTAGTATGTCTGCGTGTCTATGGGAGGCAGCATCAGGGTAGGTGTATATGGTCTTAACCTGAGACTTGCATCGCTAGTACTTGCGACAATCGGTAAACTTTGGTTTTGGTGGTTCGGGGCTTTAACCGGTTCTGTGTACACCTCTTCTGGGTTTATCGAGAATCGTAGTGTACTGGATGTGATGTCAATATGGAAGTATCACTTCAGACATATGGAGATGATGATCACGCAGGATACAGAACCAGTACTCTATAAAAGGTTGCAACCGTCGGGACAATATGACCAGGTCAGGATTGTCCGATTTAAAGAGACTAGTTGTTTGATGTCCGATATATGTTTCGTACGGGGCAGACACATTTCCAGCCCCAGGCCTAACATGTGATCGTCCGATACTGGATCGATGTACGCGATACTACGGTATACTACGCTTGATAAAGATCTAATATTCCAATAAGAATATTTCTGGAGAATTGGGTAGGCATGGCGCTTTGCTAGAAGCCAACCTTGTCTTGTAAATCGGTAAAAACGTAGTACGAGGTACGTACGTGTTCGGATTATCCGACGACCGTATTTACTGCCAACATATCCGGAGATCTCTTGGGTCGCTTCCTGAAGATTCACCTATGATGTTTGATTCGAACTTTATTAATCTTGGATTAATTGCGGAGAAACTTTATCTTGGATAAAATGCCTTATTAGGAGAGAGAACGATTAATTTGGAATTAATCGATAAAATAATATATTCGATATATAAACGAAATTAGATTTCGACGCGGAATTAAAATCGGATTTTAATTCGGGCAAACGAATTAATTTAGAATTAATTCATTAGCGATGTGAATAGTAATTTCGCTAGGCGTAATTATTTAATTTACGTCGCGACGGAAATTCGTTAATTCGGAATTAGCGAAACCGAGCCCGAAAGTATTTGCGGACACATTCGTATTTTGAAACGAGTGGGACCCGCAAATT
Source organism: Zanthoxylum bungeanum (assembly GCA_019454045.1). NCBI lineage: Eukaryota > Viridiplantae > Streptophyta > Magnoliopsida > Sapindales > Rutaceae > Zanthoxylum > Zanthoxylum bungeanum. The sequence continues at coordinate 73,333 of SKCR01044676.1, forward strand.
ACATCGCGAAGTCTCATCACTTGACACGACTAGTGGATGGATGTATCTAGTCACCTTTATGGGATGATACATTGTCACTATTCTCTATGTAAGTTGATAAGGCCATTTAATGGATTTTTTGGAGGGAAAACCTTTCACGGTTTTTGAAGGGTTTTTTATAAAAAATTCATTTTGGAAAATGATATCTCATCATTGCTTTTCCTTTTCTTTCTCACGGTTTTTTGAAAAAAAAGAACAAAAAGAGAAAAGAAAATAGAAAAGGCACTCTTCCTCTTCTTCTCCTTGCTCACGCCGTGAGCTTCAAACAAGGGCAGAAAAATTGTTTTTTCATTCTCCATTTTTGCTAGCAAAGGAAGGATCAAATGAGGTGATAGGGAAACAACCTTGGAGCTTGGAATACTAGAAGACTTGAAGCTTCTCTCACTCTTGCCCTTGGCCGAAAGTTACAACCTTGAATACTCAAGGATTCTATTCATCAATTTCGTCACAAGCTTTGTGAGTATGATTCCGCCATGCTTCAAGCTTTGCATGTATATACTTGTGTGTTTCATTGCTTATACTTTCTTTGGGACTAATTATAGAAACCAACACGGGATGCGTCCCAGGGTCGAGGACCCATTATATCATCAGTTTGAGGGCGAGGCCCACATTATTAGCGGTATTGGGATGCGTCCCAAAGTCGAGGGCCCCCGTTGTCGGTTGTAGTTCCGGGATGCATCCAGGGTCGAGGGCCCACTGCATCATCAGCACAGTTCACATCAAATTTCGTGTCAATAATTTACCCACCCGTAAATTATGATGACCACAGATAAACTCGTTGAACTATACAGGTTGAGGTCATCGCATACGTATAATCCCTCTGTCACAGGTATTCAGATTATTCCAAAGATATAGATATTAACGTCAAATCTCTATAGGTATAACCCCGTCAATGATTCTATTAGCAATCTTATAATAACACTTAGAACTCACTTCTACAATGTACCACAGATCCATGGATTTAACGGATTGCTAATCCCATAATGAATACATATCTCTGTACACAGGACTGACGGATCCTATCTTGATACACACAGAATTTCATGAGCATGAGTCCACACCCAACGAACAGGCGGAGGTCTGATCTTAATAGATCAGTGACATGACTGACATCTAAGTGTGGAGGATAAATCATATATCCATAGTGATATCTCAAGTCAAAGAATCACTCTGCTACTTAACACGAGAAGATTCCTATTGACATTGGTGTACCATCAATTAGGTAATCTTCGGTGAGTCATTCAGTGTTTATCAAATAAACATCTACACGTCTATACGAGTCTCCCAAGACTCATGGTTCATTGGGATAAACCATCGGACCAAGTCATGATATACGACATGTACTAGTCTCAGAAGATTTTTATTAACCGACCTGTGTCAGTAAATCTTGACCAGAAATTTTATTTGATAATATATTTCTAGTTGTGTCACTTCCCAATGTCAATTACAAGATACGTTGTAATTGCGAACTACATTATGTATTATCGGGTCTTTGTCTAATATATATATCATTAAACATGATTTAGTTTCAATCTAATGAATTAGATCGAATATATATAAAAAAAGACAAGATGTGGTACCATAAATAAGTAATATTATGGAAAAATATATTGCTCGTATTCATTAATCAGACATAAATACGCTTCGGATTGGCGCTCTGAGAACCAACCCTAACAACAATGCCATTTTTCGGCGTCACGACGCTGCGACAGACACCCAAAAACATCAGAAATCAGGGTTTTACATGCACAATGACTCCAGGACTTCCCTATAAATATAGAGGCTCGTCCAAAACCCTAAAGATAAGGCCAATACACAAAACAAGACTCAAACCACATATTTTTATAGAGATCCATGGAGGAAGATTGAAGAGCGACAAGAAAAGACGAAGGTGGTGACATCCGAAGGCGAAGTGATTCAATTCGAGTTTTATCATCTAGTTTCTTTCTTCAAAGTCTAATGATTTCTAATATGGTCATGACATTATTTTCATTGTAATTATTTTTAGTCATGAATGAAATCCATAATTCTAGAGGATGATATAATCAATGCTTGAACCTATGTATTATTTGCCAAATTGAGTTTTATGAAGTTTTGAATCGGTTTATTTATATTATCTTATGTTTAATACTTCTTGTTTGTTGGCCACAAATTGAGATGATGAATGTTTAGAATCTATCGCTCGGGAGAGAGGGATTTTCAATAGGATCTAGAGAATATAACCTATGAAATTTGTAGAGTTCGGGAGAATCTATAATTCATTTGAAGTCGTTAACACAGAATCACAAGGCATAATGAATTATTAATTATTAGATTTTTATAGGGATATTGAAGTCGGTAATTAATAATATTTTCACTATTGCTCAGGAGAGGGAGTGGAATACTTTAGGATTCTTGGCTTATACGCTACTAAATTGAATAATAGTTTATCGGCATAATAAATACATAGGAGATAGTTAGGTGAAATAAAACTCTAGAATCTCTCTTATCATGGTTTCTTCCCATTAAACATTTTAATATTTTATTTATTTATCTTTTAGTCTTAATTTAGATTATTTTAAATTACTTTTTAAATAAAGTTAGGATTATCAATTATAATACTTAGTGTGAGTTGAATACAATCTATGTGGGTTCGACACTCTACTTATCATTACTAAAACTTGACACTGTATACTTGCGGTACGATATAAAATATCATAACATTTATTAAACATATGTGATGACCTCGACTTGTATAATTCAGAAAGGTCGTTCGTATTCTTTGCAAATTAGAAGGTGGCTGAATTACATACATATAAGCTAAGCTTATATGACAAATGTGTCTGGACTTAGAAAGTCTCACAATATGAAGTGTACTCGTTGAACACTTGGGTAGCCGATAATTTTTTATAATAAATAATATTTGATATTATAATTATCAAATAAAATAATTAAGTGTTATTGGATAACATTAATTATTTATTTTGACCAGTTAAATTAATTGGATTAATCCAAAATCACATAAGGGTTTTATTATAATTTCATAAATATCTCTATCATTGGAGGATATTTTGTTAATTACAAGTTCGTAATAATAGATGTATTTGTCGGATTAAATCAAAGTGGTAGACATAAAACTAATTCATTAATTAAACTTTATCTTGATTTAATTGGATTAAATCAAAGTGGTAGACAAGTGTGATTAATCCAAAGTGGTAGACAAGTGTGATTAATCACACCTAATTATACATATTTGGACAAATTAGATTAAGCCCACATAAAAATTGATTAGAACTTTTATTAATTAAAATTTGCATAAGTTTTGCTATAAAATGAAAGCTTGACCAAGATTTTAATCAAGCTTGAGAAAGCTAAAATAAGCAAGAATTAGAGATATTAGCCTAAGTAAAAGAAGTGTTTAGAGAAGCTTTGGAAGTTCTCTACAATATTTCAACAATGAGCGAATATTGGATCTTGGAACCAAGCTTGCTAGCTTGGGAATTCTCTACAACAACAATAAGAAGAAGATTGGATCTTGGAACCAAGCTTGCTAGCTTTGAAAGTCTCCACAACATTTCAATACGGAGAAGAAGATTGGATCTTGGAATCGAGTTTGCTAGGTAAGTTTGATCTTCTCCAAAACTATGTTTTCATTAGTGAGTTATCATTAGCGAGACATATAGTGATGAATTATATATTGGATACATAATAATATAGCTTGATGTTGAAATTAGGATAATTAATTATGTACGGATGCTTTGGAAGTATAAACACAATATGCTTGTAATTGGGTCAAATATGTTCATGTTGGACATTGAAATAAAATTAGAGTTTGGAACTCTAGATGAAAGCTTAAAGCTATGGCTACCATTCTAGAATCATATAACCACATTCGAGTGATTTAGAATTGTTCATAAGTTATTTCATCGTGGCATTCTATTTTGGTTGTGTTTTGTGTGTGTGTGTGTTGTATAACTTTTGAAGATGGTTTTGATGTTAAAAATGGATTTTGAGGTGTATTGAAGTCTTGGAGAAAATTGGAGTGTTTTTAAAATTGAATTAAAAGCAAAAATACTATATGCCAATATTTTACATAGGGCAGCGTCGTGACACTGAACTTGGCGTCACGACACTCAACACTCATAGATGTTGGTGTCGCGACGCTAACCCTTGGGTGTCGCGATTCCGAGCTCTCGCAGATTCAGTGTTGTAACTCCCAAACATATGAGTCGCGACTCACCGATAGCCATTGTCCATGAGCGCTAAAACTTCATTTCCTATGCCTCCGAGTTTCCAGACTTCGATTTGGTCCTTGTTTTTTCCTACGGACTCGTAACGGAATATAGTATTCTATAAAATAATTTTAAAATGCACCTATCTTGATATCCATGGGTTAGACCCACTTTTACTGCACGGGGTACCGATCCAACCCTAGGGGTCCCACATCCGCCCCAACAGATAAGTCCAATAATAAGCATAATGGTGTGTTCCATACTATATTACAGGTTCTGCATTTGCATGTCAGTGGCTTAAGGGATGGTTATGTCGTCTCATGCCGGTCACGTCCTGGATATACTAGGATGTGATTCATTGATGGTTTTATCAGCAAACTGCAGAGATATAGAGGTTGGCTTCAGCTTATTATACCTCATTCTCTTTTTCATAGGTAGAAGCATGTTATTGCACTACACACCTCTGTAAGTCTTTCTCCTTGATAGTTTTACACACTTCTGAATTTGTTGCTCTCTCTTTTTCTACAAAGATATAGAGGTGGCTCCAGCTTTAATACATCATTCTCTTTGCCATGGGTTAGATTTATCCCCGACCCTAAATCACATAACTTCTTTGACTCACAGTCCATAACAGTGCATGTTATGGTGAAGATGTCTAAATCTTACATTTGGCCTTTATTGTTATTTACAGTATTGCCTACATACCTCTGTAAACCTTTCTTCTTTGATAGTTTTGCACACTTCTGAATTTGTTACTCTTCTTTTTTTTATGTTTCTATGTATATTCCTCAAGTTCCTTCTTTCACATTAGCTTTGTGGGGTATAGAAGTTCTGGTTCATATTTAATAAAACTTTTTTTAGGTTATTGTTTCGTTGGTTTAGAGTCTACAGAGGTTTCATCTATTTGTGCTTTCTCACTGCTTACTATGATGGCAATGTAAAAGTCTTTCCCTTCTCTTATGGAGTTGGCTTTTATGTTACATAGGAGAGCCCTTTATGGCCTATAGTTCTTATTATTGGCTAGCTGCCTGATTTGGTTTTCCAGTGCTCTCATGGACCCTACACGACTCTGAAAAAGAACATTATATTTAGCTTCTTGCTTCTTAAACATGTCTGCGATCATTTCCTCCAAGCTTTGTTTATTCTCATACCTTGTCCATTATTTTGCTGCTGGCATCCCTAGGGGCTTTTGTCTTTCTTGTGGTCCTTATCCAAGAGTATTATTCCATACAAAATTGGAGTAGTCTTTCCATCTATGGTTGTAGTTATTGGAGCAGTGTTGTGGCCTTTTCTGCTAAAATTGTTCACATAGTTTATAGATTCATCATATCGGACATACTGGTTTGTGAGATGTTCTCCCCCACACACTGCTTTTCACAGCCTGCATGCTCAAAATCTCAAGATACTTGTAAATTCTTTCTACTCCAACCCATGTATTCTTGATGCTCTTTTGGGAAGTTTTTTTTTTTTTTTTTTTTTTTTTTTTTGGCCATAAAGAGATATTATTGGTCATCTCTTCTAGCAGTGCCCAATCTTCGTTCTCTCCTTTTTCCATTAAAGCTCCTCCACAGCTGCATCTACGATGGTTTTGAGAAACCCATTGAGCCCATCGTAGAAGGTTTTGACTTGCAGCCATTTCTCAGTCTCATGGTGGGGGCACTTTCAAAGCAAGTCCTTGTATTTCTCTCATGTCTCATATAGAGGGACTCTGAATCATACTGCATGAAAGACGTGATGTCATTTCACAGTTTTGCGATCCTGGCTGGGGAAAGTACTTGACAAGGAATTTTGTGGCCAGATTTGCCCAAGTTGTGATTGATCTCGCTGGCAATGAGTGATGATAAAAAATTAATCTAATAATCACTAATTATACCCTTAATGACAAGTTATATTTGATTGAAAAAAAATTATACTATACAACGATAGTATTTCGTCACTCGTGTAATAATCTAATAATATATAATCACGTTTATTAAAATAATAAAAATAACTAAATAAATCATAATTATATCTAAATAACTCCACATGATTAGACTCATATAAAATATTACTAATGTAAAAGAGGAGAAGAAGAGAATACCGGACATAAAGCACATGCAATAATTAATTCACATTAAAGTAGAGAAGTAGCTAGTCTAGACTCCAGTCCTTTCAAACTTAAAATGAGTAATGCATGAAAATCAAAGTCTTCATCATCATCGTCATCATATATGGATCACTAGGAAATTATTTAATGAATACGATGACTTTTTACTGTTTGGTTCCACAAAGTGAAGCCATCAACTTTGAAAATGCAGTAAACGACGAGCCTTCTTCATTATTCCAAGCTGCCACTGCCATCGCTTTCATCTCGATGCTTGTTTCTCTCAAGCTTTTTCCTACGGATCCCATCATCAATTCTGTCACCTTTTTTTCCACCAATTCCGCACTTACCAACGCCGCATGATCATTTTCTATTTCTTCTTCTTCTTCTTCTTCTTGTTCATCTCCAGAAAGATGATCATTGGGCAATATTGCCAATGCCACCTTCATTTCTTGCACTAATATCACACTGTTCAGAAACTGCTCTGCATACAATGGCCATGCAATCATTGGCACTCCATTTGTTACTGCTTCAAGCACCGAGTTCCATCCGCAATGTGTCACGAATCCGCCCACTGATTCATGTCCCAGAATCGTACACTGTGGTGCCCATGGCTTCACCACTAGTCCCTTCTCTTTTGTTCTCTCCAAGAATCCCTTTGGTAGCAGTGCCTCTAGGTTAAAGTACTCACTCTCTGTATTTGATGGGTTCCTTACAACCCACAAGAATCTTTGGTTGCTCCTGTATTTTAATCAATGTGTTAGAGGAAAATATCCAAAACCAAGTTATATTTTGGGTTGAGTTAGATGTATAAATTTCAACATCATATTATAACTGGACTAATATATAATTGGACCCAGAATATTAAGAAAAATATCTCACATCATACATCGGTAAAGATGAATAAATGAACTCAAAATATAAAAATTTGACAACTCTAAAATCTACTTTTGGATTGAATTAGACAAAATGTTATAAGTGCATGATTCATTATTGATAACATACCTCTCCAATCCAATTGCAATCTCATGTAGCTGTGCAGCAGAGAATGTACCCTTGCTGCCAAAGCAGAGAAACAGAACGCTTCGAGTCGGCTGTGCGTCTAACCATGTCAAACAATCGGAAGACACATGATCCTCGGCACCACCAGCACGATCTTTGGCATCTACGTTCAAGGGTCCAATGCAGTATAGCGGCGGAGTAGTGATGCCACTGGGAACACAATCATCATTGACGATCGTTTTGATTGCTTTCTGTTCGAGGAATTCGAAAGTGTTTATTATAATCCCACTTGACTTGATCAATGAAGTTGAGAAATTAAGGAAGAAATCATAGGTACGTTCACGGCGATCAAGCAAAGGTTCAGGCATGAAAGATGATTTAATGGGTGGCAATCCTGGAATGAATAAAACGGAACTTGGATGATCTTTGAAGCTTGAGCTCATCTGTTTGTGTAAAGTTGGTACGTAGAGGAAGGCGGCGAGGGTGGAAGCACAAGAAGGGTAGTAAGTGTAAGTAGGGATGTTGGGGTGATAACAGAAGTTGGCAGTAGAGGTTATAATAAGGCTCAGGATTTTGGAACTGAGAGAGATGTTTTCCAGGGCCTGGAAAACATTGGAAGCATTAAGTTTGATAGATTCGATAGCAATATCGGCCCTGGAATGTGTTTCCGAGGGGATTTGGATGGAGGGAAGGTAGTAAAAGGAGATGATCAAATTGGGTTGGTGTGAGAGAATCGAATTGATGTATGAGCAAGTTTTGGATTCTTCCAGGGGCATGGATGGAACAAGGATTGTGATGGACAAGGTTGACTTGTGTTTCAAGATAAGCTTACCAAGTTCAACCATGGAGATCATGTGGTGAAAGGCAGGACCTGGAAACAAGACTATGCTTTCTTTCATTATCTTTTTTGTTTGTTCTTGTGAGGAGATGGATATGCGGAGAAGCTACAGAGCTATGGCAGAAGAAGCTTGAATTGATTTGAGGTGAGGTGAGTGGGTGGTGGGGGAAGTCACCTTTGTTGTAACAATTGAAGGGCAGTGAAGTGAATTGATTTTTCCGAAGAAAGAAAGATGATGGCAACTAGGGCTAACTTCCACGTTTTATTCACAAATGATACATTAAATTACATGACCCAAAAGGCCAAAAGAATACAAAAAGGTTCACGGATTAAAATTATCAAGAGAGACAACTGATTTCACAACACGACACGCAATTTACCAATTTTGTTGTTGCTTTTCTACATTTCAGTTTTGGTTTCATAGGCATCTACAGTACATGGGTCATGCATGAGATTTTATTTTATTTTTTTTTGTTTTGCTTGAAATCAAGAATATCTAATATGTCGATGAAGATGTTGGGCTCCAAAGAGATAAATTATATTATCTCATATTATTTGAGATAGAGTTTGAACATGTATTTTTAAATAGGTGATTATCTTTAACTAGAATGGGCCAACGATTTGAAATAATATGAATTAAATAAAAAGTTGTCACTATAAAAGTTATTAGCATGGATGACAATTTTTTCTGTTTCATAACATGATCATTTGAAACATATTTTTATGTCTCAATTTGACAACATGACAGGATTTTAATGGATGATGATTTTTTTTTTGAAATCGTTGGAAACGTCACCGCTAAACTATTCCTTTCGAGCTTAAACGGAGCAGGTAAAACCTCCATCGCCAAATAGATGAGGACATAAAAAAAGCAAGACATGATTTTAGTTGGATGGAAGACGAGATGAGATTTTAACGGGACAGAATGAGATAATATTTTAGCATAACAAGACGTGACAAAAAACGAGACATGATTTTAATGGGAAACAACATAATTTTAGCAGACGAGATGTGATTTTAGCGGAACGGAACATAACATAATAATTTTTTTGTCTTGAAAAATTTACAAGATCAGATGAAATTAGGGATGACATTTGGTAGGGTTATATGAAAGAAAACAAAAAAGTTCACGGATTAAATTACCAAGCGAGGCACTAATTTTAACTCTGACTTCAAACACCACACGCATTTACAAGTATAGTTAATACTTATCTACATTAGTGACTTCTGATCACTTTTGGTTTCATACGCCATCTACCATACAGGGTAAGCATATAGAAGATATTTTCATGTTTCAATTTTTTTTTAATATCGGGAAAATCTCACGTCATTTATATCGGGATTATTAGACCCCAGAATAATTACGTGGGTAAATCAATATTGTCCCAAATTTTTACAATAATGTTACTCATGACTTGAACCTTAGACCTTGAAGATATGTTCAAAGCTCAAACCGCTAGACTGCATCCCTAAGGGACTTCATGTTTCAACTTACAAATTTAATACGGATCAAATTTCAAGTCTAATGATAAATATTTCAAATTTGTATTAAATGATTTCAGAGTTAATGACTTTCGTTTCAACTTCAATGTCTCATATATTCATATTAGGGTAGATTAGCGAACACCATGTATATGCTTTCTTTCATTTGCTGTCTGTTAAAGACTTTTCCTCCCAAATTTTTGCATAAATCATCAGAGAAAAGTACAGTTCCTCCTAAACCATCATTGATCAAGCAACTTTGAAAGCTTGTTACTAAACAAATTAAAAAATAAAAATAAAAAAGAAAAAAGAAATTTTGTAGCCCTATAAGTTATGCGATTTTTTACATTTTAGTCATAAAAGAATTTATATTTATATTTTAATCCTACGAGTAAGTATCCTGCTAATCCTAATCCGCAACTCTGACAAAAGCTGCTGACTTGGCATTTGGCAAAACAAGACCAAATTATATGCTTACTTTAGGACTGAAGAGTAAAATTCGCATAATGTATAGGACTAGCATCATCACTGAAGTATAAAAACCAAATAACTGATAGGACTAACAAGATAATACTTACTCGCTAAAAAATACATAGATTTTTATTTTAATCTACATCAACCGCTTCCGTTCGAGTTAACAGATTAGGACTAATGGAATGGTATTTACTCACTTGTACGATTAAATTATACACAAAAATTCTTTATGACTAAAGTGTAAAAACCGCATAACTTATAGGATTACAAAACTCATTATCCCTTCAATAAAAACACAAATATATGATCAGAAGCTTTAAGAGCTAGAACCGCATAAAAAGGACTCACATAGAACTATCAATGAAATGTTGACGGCTATATGCTTTTCCCCATTCCACCGATACCTAAAAACACTAGACATAAAAATGAAAAAAAAAACATTTTGCAATTGCACACAATAAGAAGCCAATCTTAATTTGTATATAACCCACCGAGTAAATTACAATGCAGAGGAAGATGAGCGGAATATCTTTTCTTCTGTTGTCAATCGCTAAAATCTATGCTTCCGCTGCGAGAACTGCTGGCATTTGGACTGTGCAAGGAGAGGCCCCTCATGTGACCAGCTATAGCGGGAGGGTCAACCTTTTTTTCTTGGAAGAATTTCTCCCTCTCAATGTGCTTTGCAGGTGGGGGCGGTATGGTAACAGGAGGAAAATGTGCATTGTTTTCATGTGGAGGCTCCGCTTGCACGGGTCGTATAAGTGGTCGGTTCAGCCTCTCTGCTGGAATCGATGATCCAAGAAACACCAAGGGAGGTTGCTCTGCCAATTGATCTTCATCTTCAGGCCTTGCACAGGCTTTTCCTTTCCGTATCCTGTCATGTTTCACACTCAGAGAAGAGCAATTTACCTCAAAAAAGGAAGCTTGCATCAAGAAACTGAGGAATATTCAACAGGTAATATTATGAAGCAAGCTCATCAATGATACTATCATAACCATCCACCATTAAAAAGTTAAGAAAAAATCAGCTTCAGGATGGTAGAAAGCGCACTTATCATCCACGAAGAAAAACATGTAGCACGGAAGAGTCCAGACAAGGAATTCCTTTTCCAATTAAGATAACAGACCAACTTAGATAAAACATACCTCCGGAAAAGTTGCTCAGCCTCCTCTTCTTCTTCTTCACGGTCAGCATGATTTGGAGTTGATGTAGACCTAGTTGACAGATAAACGTCTCGATGGTTCACATGATTGGCTGTTGATGTAGGCCTACCCGAGAGTAGGGCATCATGTCTTGCCAGGACTTTCTGGAGCTGCTCATTCAAGTCAATCGCTCGAGAAACCACCTTCTCATCCCTTGTAAATGAAGATAACTTAATTCAAATTTCAAGAGAAAAATACTTGGGAGCATATATCATATATGACATGATGGCTTATGCTTTTCCAACATGGTCCCAATACCATTTTTACAGAACAAAAAACCATTTATAACAACAAAGACCTAATGGCATCTAGAACCGTATTTCATTTCTTATGCATCATTAAGAAAAAGAACCACTCACCGAGTGTCCCTCCCTGTCACCAAATGCAAACAACCAGATTTCTTTACTCATTAGGCCAAACATTTAATATGTTATCATGATGTAAAACTAAAAAAATGGACCAGAAATCCACTAAGCCACAAGCAAAAGAAAGAAAGGGATGGGGGTCTTGGGGTATCAAGCACTACACAAGAAACAACAAAATCTATCAGAAACTTAAATTAGGGGTGGCAAAACGAATCAACGAATCAAATTTGTATCGAATCCTAAACGGATCGAATCAAAATGTGAAGGATTCGTATTCGATTCGTTTATTAAACGAATCGAATACGAATACGAATATTCGTTTAGTCATGATATTATTTAATTCATAATTTACCATAATTGATTTACATTAATTCTTCATAAACATATACATATAAAATATGTAATTATTATATTTATTAAAAATACCTCACCAAATATCGAAAATATTTTTTTCTATGATAATTAGTCATAATTTCTCGAATCTTAATTGAAAAATAACAAAAATTAGTAAAAGAAAATAATAAAACGAATCAATGAGTTTAAATTCGTATTCGATTCGTTTAATAAACGAATCAAATTGAATTGACCCATTTATTAAACGAATCTATTTTTTCAAACCCGTATTCGTTTTAGAGCGAATCGAATCGAACGAATAAACGAATCCTGACCCAAATTGTCACCTCTAACTTGAATTAGTACAAAATGGCAATATGCACAGAAGGCTAATTCTTCCTTCTCCCTTCCTTACCAGGATGCAAACCTCCTCCCCTAACAGACAAAATCTCTGAGTCGTGATAATTAAAATTAGATAAGTGGCTAACTACCTCCCACCCTTTGACCTTCCCTTCATCTCAAAACACTTATTCTTCTTAAAGTGAGACCAAAAAAAAAAAACAGAGAGAGAGAGAGAAAAGCAAATAACCCAACCCCACCTCCTCACATATATGCACAAACACAGAGGTTCTCATCTTGTGCTTTATAATAGATATAACATAGATTTCCACTAGTTCAGAAAGCATGGGTTAAGAAACAAATTTATTGTAAGCCAAGAACTGGACTTACTGAGAAGTCATCACAAGATGCATAACTCGTTGCTTCTGGAAAGAACACTGTTCAACAAGATCAAGTGTAAACTCATCCGTTGCTGCCTAAAAGAACAATAGTATACAGTAAAAAGATACTAATAATTCATGGATGCATTTCAAGACAAATAATTTTCTTTCAATTCATAAATATTAATCATAGTCCATTAATATACCTCCGGATTCTGAGTATCAACAGCATCAAGGACTTCTTTTAGAACCTCTAACGCATTACTACCCTTCTGAATAATACTGTACAGAAAGAAAAGGACCGAGAAATCTTTTATAAGCAAGATGTGATAAAACTTTTCAAGAGGATATTTAATAATTAATCACTACCACAATAATCGAATAGACTGAATCTTTAAAATGATTCGATGAAAAACAGAAGTCTAAGAAAGAGATTAAGAAATAAATTGAAAGAGCCGTTTGTGAATCGATTTCTCTCATTTATAGCTAAACACAAAGTGCGTTCCTAATGCACAATTAGGCTTCAAAAGGACGAAAAATGACAAAAAAGTTCAACAAATACTACCTGGATTCAGGAACAATCTGAGGCTCTGGTTCCTGAGCAAGAGGAACCCCTTCATGTCTAGAGGCGGCAAGTTCTCCAATAAGTGTAGTTTTCTTATTTGCATCAGAAGAAAGATGATTTGATGGTATAGTACGAGGTCTTGGAGGAAACTGTACTCCTGCACTCTGCAAATTTTTTAAAAGACAAAAATACTACATATAAATTAAAAGAAGAATACTACTAAATCTCATCCAACTAGAATCTTATTTGCCAGTAATCACATCATCAGGAGATAAGAAATAACACTATTCTGGCACTTACCACTCACCACGAAAGCACATAAAAGAAAGATAAACAAACTGGATATAATTTGCTATGTTATACCCAGCCAAAAAAAAAAATTCAATTCCTTTTATAAGCTTATCCATTGAAAAATAAAATAAATAAAATCTTACAACAGTAGAAGTACAAAGTTTCAGAAAAGTTTTAACATCTAATTTCAGCTTCTTTTATATTTATTTCTTAGCATTTAGCAGTGATTATGAGAGAAAAACCAATAAAGATCTTCAGGTTTCAATTTCACACAACAATAAAAGATCCTTCCTCAGTTAACTAAACTTTGTGAACAAACAATCTAATGCATCACATAAATTATATGTACACATGAAGAAACAGATTTCAAAATTGTCTGTACCTACCACCAATTCATAATAAGCCGTATAATATTGAGGGAATTTTCCAGAAGCACCACCAAGGGAGGTCTGTGTGGCATCTAGAAGAAGGAATATCCTCTCTCGTACAGGCAAATCTGACTGTCACAAAAGAAATGAAAGAAAACTGAATAATAATTCCAAACAGACAAATTGTGCATTAGGAAAAAAGCTTACACCTTTTTCTTCACTATCTTCACAAGAATTGGGAGAATCCCAGTATCAATCACCACCTTATATATATGCTCTCCAATATTGTTCATCAACATCTCTAACAACTGCATAATCAAAGAGGTAATAATAAGCCAGATAACAAAAAGAGTGCAAAACATAAGCAGAAGTTGTAAGTTCATTTGATGAACAAATCTTGGGCATTTTGAGGGGAAAATGGCAACCGCACTGGTAGAAAGATAGCGAAAATGAGGATTGCACAACACCAGCTAGATATAAAAAGTCGTACCCAGTGCACAAGGCTCCCGCTACATGCAGGGTCTGGGGAAGGTCCTGATGTACGCAGCCTTATCCCTATAGGTTGTTTCCAGGGTTTGAACCCGTGACCAAACGGATAGTAAGTTAACACTTTACACTTGACCATCGTGCTAGGCACGATCAGATAGATATAAGACAAAACATAATGGCTCACCATAACTGCATATAGTTTAGTATTTGTGTTTTTGCTCCCCAATCGTTTTTTAATAGCTTTAATCACATCCTTGGCATGTCTGCATTTAAAGAACCGGAAATTAATGGTATGCAAGATATCAAGATAATAAACAAGGCAATATGTTAGATAAGTAAAAGCTTGGTTATCCAAAAGCCCCCAATATAGGAAAAGGAAAATTATCAATGAGCACCCAATAATTGAATAATATATAAATGAATATTTTCTTTTGATAAGTTTATAATCAATTTTTTCATAATATTCAAAAGCTCCAATTCTATGAAAACCAAGCCACAGTAACATTACAAGCACATTTAAGCTTAAGCTCAGCTCTATCTCCTCTTAACAAACCTACTTCATCAGTGAAGCATTAGAAAATAAATAACACAAAATGAAGCACAACAGTAAACAAATATTATTCATTACACATATAAAAAAAAATTCGCAAGTGTTCCGTAAGTTTCACCTTTGATCACGAGCAACTAATTCACAAATTTCGATACTGTTTGACCAATCCACTTCAACAAGTTTCTCACTCGTTGCAGAATTAACAAGCTCAGCAGCCATTTTTGCTTATATCTGGAGATAAAAAAGTGAAGCAGAGCATGAACAAGAAGTTAGCTAAAAAAATCAGATATCTGATCTCAAGTACAACAGGGAACAATAAAGTCAAACAAATGAGTGGACAACTTTTGGGTTAAGTTAAAAATTTTACAAAACAGGAACACCAATTACTATAAAATTTTCCAACCAAGTTAGCTAAAAAAATCAGATATCTAAAAGACAACGTAGACAAATGTTCACATACTCAGTCATTGAAGCAATGCTCTAAAAAACGCTAGGCATACTCCCATAAACAGACGGGCTAGGCGACGCTAGGTGGTTTTATTTTTTTATTCAAGTTTGTATTTGAAAATTTGGGTTCAATTAGATTTTGAATTAGAATTTGGCAAATTGAGCTCAATTAGGGTTAGGTTATGGCAATTGATGTTAATAAGGGTTATGGTTTAACAAATTGAAGTCAACTAGGTTTAGGGTTTGGAAATTAGGTTCAATTATGCTTAGAAGCAAGGTTTGGAAGTTTCAGGTCGCACTCAGTGTGGTTAACGTGTCACCACCACTGGTGACCGTTGGACACACACGCCGGTCCTTTATGATCAGAAGACATCGGCCGATGCAACCCCACGACCCACACCCCAATCTGAGCCGCCGTAGATCTACGATTTTTAGAGAAGCTCTGCCTAGCCCGCCGTTTTCCGAAAAATAGGAACATCGTTAGGCGGCCGTCTGGACTGTTTTTTAGAACACTGCATTTTAGGCATTCCTACACATAACATGTTCTATCTTTTAAAATGTAAATATCATGAGCTAACGTATCCATAAATCTAAGCTTTTTCCAAAAAAAAAAAAAGAATATATCTGACAATTACTCGTAGATATTGTTAACCTCATTAACATAAATGTACCATATACGAGTTATCATTCTAGATTTTGCTAAAGCTAATTCTCATGGTTGTATAACCACCACTCATAATTTGATGCAACCATCAAAATTCCCACAAGGAAGACAACAAGGGCATTCACATATAAACCATAATTGATAATACAAAAGAGTTACAAATCTTTG
>SKCR01044677.1:0-47788 GCA_019454045.1 Zanthoxylum bungeanum
ATTACCAAACAAATCAAATAATATAATCATTTCATTATAAAATCTCTCTAAAAACGGCAATGGTAGATCATGTGATAAATTCTATAACATCATGCAATAGTGTAATAGGCACGAACAATATCTAGTGTGTGTATATATATATAAGGATGATAATTAAAAATCCTTATGGATTTTGATCCGTGGGGATTTGTCCTGATTGGGCTAGGTTTGGGCTTCGAAACATATAAAAAAAATTCGGGTCAAGTTCAAGGTCATGTCGAATTTAACTATCCGAATCAAGTTGAGTTAAGTACCGTGTTTATTCCTCATCCTCATTCGAAGTTAATTAAATTCAATGTAGGTTCAAAAATTTCTTCATAATTCAGATTGAGGATCATGATCCCCTTTCCGAATCCGCTCCATTACCATCCCTAAACATATGTATTTATGCGGAAAAAAATTATTCCCTTTATATCCTTTATGCACATATCATTATTGTTTTCAAAATGAAAACAAAAGGTGGACAGTTTCACTCTAATCTAACGTGAAGGAAGATTTTAGGATGACGACAAAAATAGGGTAGCTAACTATCGTCAGCCGAGTTTTGAAATATTTCTTAAAAAGAAAAGAGTAATGTAAATTTATGAAATTATTTAAAAAAAAGACTCAGTTTATTTATACTCAAACTCATGCATGGGATTGCATCCTATTTATATATATCCCATGCATGGCACAAAACAAGAAACTACAAACCAGAGAAGAAAATAAATTAAAAGCTTAATAGGCAGTTTAAAGAAAGATATAAAATAATCTATGGAGGCAACACCACAAGTAGAAATTTTAGGGAGCTCAATCCCTGTGGCTTACGTTCAGGAGCTGGTGAAAGAGACACCCACTACAGTTCCACCTCGATATCTTCGTCCTGATCAAGACCCTCCGTTCTCATGCAACACCAATTTGTCACTACAAATTCCCATCATTGACATGCAGAAGTTGCTCTCTGGAGATTTCATGGACTCAGAGTTGGAGAATCTTCACCATGCATGCAAAGATTGGGGTTTCTTCCAGGTAACCTTTTTTTTTTTTTTTTTTGGGGGGGGGGGGGGGGGTGTTGCAAAAAGTGCGGCTAAACCATCCGATAATAGCCAAAATCCTTGATTGTTAGAGGTTTTTATAAGAAATATACTCTCTGTATTCAAACTCGGACCGTCAAACCTAGTTGGGTCTTAGGGTTTTAATTGTTTTGATGCTGCGCTCAATGCTGAGCTCATGTATCTTTGGTTTGAATAAATTTATTGTTGTTCTTTTGCAGTTGAGGAATCATGGAGTCAGCACTTCATTGGTAGAGAAACTGAAGCAAGGGATTCCAGAGTTCTTTAAACTTCCAATGGAAGAGAAGAAGAAGTTTTGGCAACAACCAGGAGATGTCGAAGGATACGGACAAGCCTTTGTTGTGTCTGAGGAGACAAAGCTTGATTGGTCAGACATGTTTTATATGTCCACCCTCCCCACTTATCTGAGGAAACCTCATTTGTTCCCTCAGCTTCCTCTCCCACTCAGGTTCTCTCTCTGTCTAGCTACTTGTTTTTATTAAAATATTTTCGTGCAATAATTGTTGCTTGAATAAATTTTCATCCATCTAGCTAATGTTATTTTTTTTTAAAAATCTGTAGAGATACCTTGGACACTTACTCTGCAGAAATGACAAAACTTGCCCAAAAAATTCTTAACCAAATGGCAAAAGCTTTAAAAATGGATCTCAATGATATGAAAGTGTTATTTGAGGATGGACTGCAAGTGATGAGGATGAACTACTGTCCTCCATGTCCCAAACCAGAGCTTGTAATTGGCCTAAACACTCATTCCGACGCTGCTGGACTCTCTATTCTCATCCAACTCAATGAGGTAGATGGCCTTCAAATAAAGAAAGATGGGATGTGGGTTCCTATTAAACCACTCCCTGATGCTTTTATAATCAATATTGGCGACGTTTTAGAGGTAATACTATTGTGACTTTTTAACCTTGATGATTTTTTAGATCACCGATTCGATCGCCAGTACAATTTTGAGAACACTGATATTTACTAATGTTATCTGTTATGATATTTGCAGATTGTAACTAATGGAATTTATCGTAGCATCGAGCATCGTGGAACAGTAAACACAAAGAAAGAAAGGCTCTCTATCGCCACATTCCACACCCCCAAAATAGAAGGTGATTTCGGTCCGGCGCCAAGTCTTATTACACCAGAAACTCCGGCATTGTTTAAGAGAATAAGCGTCGTAGACTACCTAAAGGGATATTTTGGACGTGAACTGCAGGGAAAAACTTATGTTGATGCCATAAGAGTTGAAAACAAGGATACCGAAAGCTTTTGATAGCATCTAAGATCTATCTGAAGAAGTGGAAATCCTTTAGTACATTTGGATTGAATAAGGAAGCGGATAAGCTGCAATCCAACCTTTCAATTTTTCATTGTATTTTTCCAAGTTAATTTCTTGTCAAAATTCCCAAGTGGTGGGCTATAACTACCTTTGGTAGTTTCATGTTGTGGCTTTTAAGCCACAACTATAATGAAATAAAAGCTCTTATTTTGAATTTATAAAAATAGCAAATATAATATTAATTTTACATTGAGCAACTATGCAGTAAAATCATCTCAACTTCCCAAATACAAAATTAAAATTTTGATCGAAACTGTCAATTAATAACTAAACGAAACTGACCCCAAGAGATGTTACCTAATGGCAAAGTATTTACGACTTGATTGATAGGTCTAGAGTTAGAGTTCAGATTGTGCATTTTTTGTAAGAGTTAGAGGCAGCGGAGGATTTTACTTGCTCCGCTTAAACCCGGATCAAGTGATTTGACAGTAGGATTTCCAACATTTTAAAAAAAGAAAACTAAACCAAACTCTTATTCTTTTAAGTCCATTTTTATTGCATGTAGTTTTCTTCCAACCTATAAGAAAGTCTTGTCTATTTAAGTAGGTTATTTTGGACATATTTTTAAGTCAAATTAGCACTAGGAAATCCTTATATTTGCCCTACCTATATAAACTAACAATGAGCCACCTTCACAAAGGTAGAAAACATATTATTTAGAGCTTACAAACCTTTTGCTTCCAACCTTCTTGATTTCACCTTGAAGACTCATTTGTTTTCATGTCTTCTCTGTTTAGGCGAGATCCTTGTTTGATTGATCATCGACACAAATACAACCTAACCCAACTTTCTAAACCTTCAGAGTTGTCAAGGAGGAAGATTGGCAGTCAGAGTTCTAGTGTTGTGAGTTCGCAGGGTTGATCCACTCAGGGACTTCAAAGGTTTTGAAGAAGGTCGCTTGGTGCGGGCTTGAGGAGTTCTTTAGATTATTACAATATAGAGGTATTAAAGTCGGCAGAGTTAATGTCATAGGTCTTACACAATCAATGTAAGTTTTTCTCATTATAGTGGATTTTGGCTGGTAGCCTAAATACCCGAAGTGATTTTTTACTCGCACGAGTTTTCCACTTTGTCAACAAAATTATTGTGTTGAGTTTTGTTTTCTGCGTTATTATTTATTGATTTTATATATTTGCTTTATTTCATAATTGGCGCTTGTTGGAAATCCATAGAAACAATAGTTAGGACTTGTCTTGATCTATTGTGATTTATTTCGAATAGGGTCAGAATTTAGGGTAAATACGAACTTTCAGTTTGGTTTGTAAGGAACCAAAAATAAATTTGGCAAGCAAACAATAAAATCACAGAGATTTACGTGGTTCGGCGGATAGCGGCTCCAACCTACGTCCACGAGAGAAATGAGTGTTTTTATTACTTACTTGAGGTCAAGATCGACTAGGGTTACAAGTGTTTTGATGGGCTTACAAGGAGGGTACAGTATCTCGAGTCTTAAACTAGCCTGTTACAAATCTCTCGAGTGGTCGGGTACCAACCAACTTTCTCCATTTATCACTAAGTTTTAAAGCTCGTTTACAAGTAGTGAGATGTGAAAATTGTCAACCCTTGAATTTGTGGCTTCAACCCCCTTATATAGGTTTCTGAATCCACTATTCCACCAACCCATGATGTCAGCTCATATCACTCTATCATCGTTGCCCCATGCTCATTTCCCTCAATCACTCTGGAAATAGTCGCTCTGGCTTCTGACTCAATCACCCTCTGTCAGCAGAAACTCATCATTCTAACCTTTTGGCCACTGCTACACGTTCTGTTGACGTGACACTCTACTGTTCAACCACTCAAACACTGTCTGACAAGTCTATTTCCAAAAAGTTTTGTTAACTTTCTCATGTCACATCATCCTTCTAGAAGCCCAAACTTCCAAGTAGGGCATACGTCATATACTTGCAAGTATAAAATATTGTGGCCTCAACCCCAATCCTCGGGTCGCATACTTTCAAATATCATATGGACATAATTTGATATAGACCCGGCCAAGGTTCTGATTCCGGTTCCAACCGGTTTCGGTTCCGGAATCGAATCGGAACCTAATCGGTTCGGTTAGGGTTCCTACCCTAGCCGAACTGGTTGGAACCGCTGGAAACGATTCCAACCGAAACCGTAAGGTTCCGATTGGAACCGGTTTGAATTTATATAATATTTTTTTTAGATAAAAATTTTATTTGTAATTATGTAATGTAAGTGTATTATATAACTTCAAATTCATAATTTTAAATTATATTGATTTATCAATCTCAATTTTTTATTTTCAATAAAGCAAAAAAACAAACAAACTGAATGGAACCGGAACCGAACCGAACCGAACCGCCGGCCGGGTCTAATTTGATACATCATGATGAGTTTTCAAGGTTGGTGATGTAGAAAAAGAGTTGAATCAATGAAAAGTGGATGCGGTTGGCGAGTGTCTGTTTACATTAACTTTTAGTTAGTGACTTTAATTATCATAGGGAACTGAGTATTTTACTCCTATTCTTAGGTCCATTTTTTTATTGCATGCAGTTTTCTTCCAACCTATAAAAAAGTCTTATCCATCTAATTATCTCTGACTCAGACCATATTGTTGGTATCAAAGATATCCTATTTATCGGTTTCTAGTCCTATTTTGTCGGAGACCTATCAAACATTAGTTCCGGACACCGTAAGTAATATTTTTATTATATGAGTGATGTGATACCACCAACCACCAACCAATAATTATATAATATATAGAAGTTGTGTAAGACAAAAGTACATTTATTTAAATGTTGGAAATCTCACCACCAAACCACCTGACTTGGACTTAAACGGAGCAAGTAAAATTTCCGACTGCCCCATGCTCGTATAAGAAATGTATCAATGAACTCGAACCCAAGACCTATCAATTAAGTTTCAACCCTTTACCATTAAACTACGGCTATAGACTACAGTGTATGAACATAATGAGTTACGATTTTTAACACTTGCTAGTTATTAGTGTAATTTTTTTTTCTTTTGACCAACTAACATTAAGATGAGTGATGGAGTTAGGTCAAGAAACATCCCGCAAGCAAAATTTCAAAACATGAAAATAATGTGAGCTTCTTGGGAGGCCTATAGAAAGAAGAAAAGTGATCTTTGACCAAAGTTTGTAATATAAAAAAAACTATAAATTCAATTATTAGTCAAATTTTTATTAATTTATTTTGTCAAATACCCACCAAATCTTTACAGAAATTCAATATGTACAACAAAAATTATTACAATGATATCTTGGAAGAAACCATATCCCATAATTTAACTTTAACATTCATTATCATTATTAGTAATCTTACAAAATTATATTCCTCACAAGACAATGTGATTTTTTTGTTGGAAATGTTGAAAATTTTATCGTCAAATCATCCGATCCGGACTTAAACGAAACAAGTAAAACCCTCGACTGTCTTGAACTCTTACAAAGAAATATACCTCATGAACTCGAATTCAGAAATTCGCAATTAAATCCTAATATAAATTAGTAAAGATACTTGATAATACCATTGGTACTTAATTACTATTTTGTGAATAAATTATATTGATGTGACATTATAATATTAGTGATGAAAATATAAAACAGACAATGTAATTTTTTTTGCATTTAATTAATCAGTTGTTGTAACATTTTATTTCAAAAGTTATCTGTGGACCATTTTTTTCCAGAAACCATGATTTTAATAATTGAAGGCTGGTGGTCTTTCTAATAAAATTAGAAGTTGTAACATTTTATTTCAAAACTTGTCGCAAGTCGTGCCAGAGCTAACAGAATTTACCCTTAATAAACTATCTATAGATGGCAAAAATCCAATGATATCAAATCACTCATATATTTTTCAAAAAAAAAGAGGCATATAATAATATAATAATATTTCATCGCGCGTGTTAAATAATAAAAAAAATATTTAAATAAATGGTAGTTATATTTAATATAACTTTACTTGAAATGTACTTGTTGATTTAATTATCCCTAAATTGATTTTCAAACATCTTAATAAATCTTGCTAGATAAGCAATTAAAATATATTTGATCTTATCCACCTCCTTATCTTAAAAAAATAAGGGCAAAATCATTTTTTTCACTTAAATAATGATCTACCGCACGAGACTTCTCACACTATAACCTATAGGTTCTGGCGAAAATTCAATATGCATGCAGTCTTACTCTTATTTTTTTCAAAGAAATTATTTCCGTGACTTTAACTTGTGATTTTTATATCACAGTACAGTAATATTACTATTACACTAAAACTCATTCTCACATTTTAAAAATTAGCTGAAAACTTGAAAAAAATTCGCGAATATCATTTTCAACTTATGGTATAAGATTCAACTTATGGTATAAGATTCAGGATTTAACCATTGATCAGGTCTTGAATTTGAATTTAGAGAGTGTGTTTCTTGTAAGACTTTATGATAGCCGGGGAAATTTTACCTGCTTCGCTTAATCCCGGAAGAGATGGTTTGACGGTAGATTTCCAACGATTTCAAAAA
Source organism: Zanthoxylum bungeanum (assembly GCA_019454045.1). Classification (NCBI taxonomy): domain Eukaryota; kingdom Viridiplantae; phylum Streptophyta; class Magnoliopsida; order Sapindales; family Rutaceae; genus Zanthoxylum; species Zanthoxylum bungeanum. The sequence continues at coordinate 6,931 of SKCR01044677.1, forward strand.
AAAAAAGTTTTGCAAGAGGCATATACACCACGTGCTTAATGTAGATTTTATAATGAAGTTGATAATGTAGATTGACTTATAGAATGCATTTGGTAGATAATATTAAACGTAAAATATAAGCTAATTTATAAATTATGATACAAACATTAGAATATACGTTAGCGTCAAAAAATAATCTCATAATATGAAATTTATGAATACTAATACTAACGTTAAAGAACGTGTTTGATGGAGTGTTTTGATACTAGCAAAATACTCCACCGAACGGAACCCCCCTCGCCCTCCTTACAAGCCGGTTTTTAATGACGAATAGGTTCGTAACAATTTGGCTATGGCTAAATCTGTATTTCAAATATAGCAGATAAAGAACAGGACGTTTGGTTTCAAATCATGCCAATAAACCTCCAAGCATCTTGTTGCCAACAACTACAAAAGAATTATAGCGGGATGAATGAGAGGGGCGAGACGGGGAGAGCAAATTTCTAATAATATATTGCTAGATAATGGCGCGAAATTGAAAAGAGAGAACACATAAAGGCTGCAGCAATGTTTTCTATTATCTGAATTAATTTTAAAATAGATCAACAATTTATAGTGAATGTTCTATATAATAAATTTATCCTATCCTGCACGGACCGATGGCTTCATTCCCTATCCCAAACTCGAAGTATATTAATTCATAAATTCCAACAGTACCTATTTAGTTGAGTACGGTTAGTGTTGGAACAGAGGATAATCCTTACAGCATGCATCAGCTGCGTCACTATTGTCTCCACACCTAACATAAGAAGAAAGAAAGGTTTGTGAAGCACAACTCAAGATTTAATGTTCTATAATGTAAGCCAACAGTATTGTAAAAGCCTTATAGGGCAAAAATGAGGACCCTAAGGCTCTGTGTGTGCTCAATGAGGTAGGGGTCGGGGAATAGGGATTTCCACGCTACCCAAATGAAAAATAATTCATTCCCTAACCCTTGGACACAGTTATGATTTAATTAGACATTCAATACAGCATCTCAACCAAGAAAGAAACATTTTTCGTTATAGTTTGCTGAATTCTCTTTTCTAATTTTCAAAGAAAAGTAGGCACCATTGGTACATATTTTTCAAGGAATGACAGTTTATGGTTTGAAATGTTATATTGCCATCCTGTGTAATGACACTAGACCTTTTTATTCTCAAATCTGTATATGTGATGAGAACAATTTTATGAGCTCTTACTCGCGTTGATACATCTGATGAGTTTTCAACATTAGTGATGTAGAAAAAGAATTGAATCAAGGGAAAGGGTTATGATTGTAGTAACAATCTAACAATTCTGGCCCTCGGGTTAAAAATGATGAAGTACTCAGTACTCGACTGTTAACTGTTAGCTCTGTACGCCATAGGTATTTTTCTCTTACCCTGAATGATTCTATGATTATTATTTCTCTCTTCTCACAATACTCGACAAATATTCTAGAGTTGAATCCTCCCGATTTATATTTGACATACTGATTCTCTACTATCTTGTTTTTCCCAGCTCCAATTGGTTGCCTAGGAAATCCTACTCATTCTCTAGTGTGATCGACTAAACTAAAAGCTCGTTTGCATTAATCCCCAATGACTTATTTATCTTCAAAATTGCAAAATTTCCCTCTACACCACTAAAATATGAACTCGGAACCTAACGAAAACTGCAAATAAAACGTCAAAATGATAGCCACATCAACTCCTCAAGAACATTCCTCATAAAGAAAGTATATCCAAAATTCACAGATTACACAAAAATGCATTATTACGCAACCGGTTCAGGCCAATTCCTTTGATGCCACAGAAACATATCCCTATCAATTTTCTTTCTTTTTTTTTTTTTTTGGTTATTTTATGTAATCCAAACAATACTTGGGAAAATAGGGTATCATTTATAGAATACAACCACACATTTTAAGAATCCATGAGTAGTAATACAAAAATACTTACAAACAACATTTCATCAAATCTCAACATACCCACTTAGCCACCTTTACTCAAATATAAAAAACCAAATTAACTATCTCAAAAACCCACCTTTAGCTGAACAAAAACAAATAAAATTCCAAAACTTAAAAAAAAATGTTACCATTTTGGAAAAAACCATGGCCAGGGTAGCCTTGAGGCTTTGGTTGAATTGTTGCAGAGCACATCTCAAACAAAACCCTAAAGAAAGAAAAAGGGTTTAGATGTAGAAGCAGAACAGAGAAGAGTAAGTAAACCAGAATGTGTTATTTTTTTGACATATTTCTTATAGATTGCACGGAGCTCGATGCTGCAAGCAAATAGTGACAGATACACAGGGTGGTCTTGTTTTTGTTTTAATAAATAAATTTCTCAGAGACATTTTTTTTTGAAACGATGGAAACCGCCATCAAACTATCCATTTTGGGCCGCAGCGCAGGTAAAATCACTGACTGTTCCAGGCTCTTATAAAAAATGCACCCCCTATATTCGAACCCAGAATCTAATTTCTCAGAGACATTCCAATTCTATTTCCTGCACTTTTTTATTTATTATATCATGATTTTTTTTTTCCAGAAAATGACACTCCAACAACTTACAATCTTTCTACTCGAATTTAAAATCTGTGAACCAAATTCGAAGTGTTTTGCTATCGAATCATCTTTTGGGGGCAACAACTTACAAAATACTATAATAACACTTTATTCTACATAATTTTAGAAAATATAAATTTTAATCAATGTCATTAAATATTTTTTTATTAATTGAGTTATTTTTATCTAATTTTGAAATAAATTTTTATTATATTTAAATAATTTTTAAGATATTCAAATTATTTAATATAAATGAGATATCAAAATATTTCAAAATTAATGAAAAATATTTTAATGTATCTATGCTTTTAACTTTTAACATAAACATATTATAAATTCTTAGCATTCTTTTGGTAAAGAATTTTGTACATTTGCGTTTCCACACATAAAAAATAAAAATAAATAAATAAATAAACAACAAATAATCTCCTGTAACCAAACTTTATCTTATTCTAAAACACGAGATTTTTTATTTTTTATTTTTATTTTTTGCTAACGAAAATAAAAAGATAAAGGTAAAGAGAGAAACAATATTCCTAACTAACATAATGCTAAAAATAAGTCAAAAGAAAATAAAGTTCTTAAATTCTTTTTATTTATTTTTTTCATTTGAAATTCTATAAATCTTTGTGTACGAACTTGCAATTATTATTTCTTTCATGAAAGAATCAAACTCCATTTCGCAAAAAGCAATGTTTAACGAAAAAGAAAAAAGAGACATTATTGTTGAATGTAAACAAATTCCAAATTATGAAAAGCCAGCAATATATATATACATTAAAAGGTCCATTTGATAGATAATATTACACGAAAAATATAAATTAATTTATAAGATATGAAGCAAACGTTCAAACATAAATTAATATTAAAAAATAATATAATATTATGAGATTATGATTTCATAAACGTTAACGCTAATATTAAATAACGGATTTAGTGTTAGCGAAATGTTCTACGAAACGGATACTAAGCGACAAGTAGAGATGGCAACAAGACCCGGACCCGGCCCGGGTCAGCATGGACCCGGGTCTTTAAAATTAAGACCCGGGTGATTCCGGGTCCGGACCCGGGATCACGCGGGTCCGGACCGGGTAGACCCGAGGTCCGGAAAAAAAAATAGATTATAATAAAAAATATAAAATATTATGCATATATATATATATAATAGAATATAATAAAAAATTAAAAGAATTGAAATAAAACTAATAAAATTGACAAAATACAAATATAAATATAAAATAATACAATTAAAATTTAAAAAAAAAAAAAAAAGAATCCGAATTCCCGGATCCGGATCCGGATTTTACCATCCCTAATGACCAGCCTGCAACAATGCACATTGCTTTACGGCAACAAAATGGGTTCTTTTCAAATTCCTTTCTTGCAGCAAGTGCAATAGTTTTGCTTTTTCTAAGATCGTATTTAGTGAAAACTTAAAAGGATATATTGTCTTGGCACTATTTTGTACTTATTAATAAGGTAATGAACAGTATTTATTTGAGATATTTTGAAAAATAATTCTATGTGATATTTTCTGCTGATATTCATATTTCAAGTAGCTGTATATTCTAATATCTCTTTAAAATATACAATTATTTGAAGCAGAAATGTCACAAAAAAATATCCTCTATAAATATCATTTTTTGATTACTCATATTTTTGTCGGATGATTAGTATAATAATTTAGTTTTTCAATTTGAGGTACTTTTAATATTCTTTTTGGTTGATTAGTATAGTAAAAAAAATTTATTCGGTGTTTAGTATAATTTTTCGATTGGAACTTATTTAAGTAAAGATTATTATAGTAGAGTTTTTAAAAATAAAACTTTTAATAAATAAAAAAATAGTTATTTGATTATTAATTAAAGTTTTTATTAAAAACTATTTCGATAACTTATTGCTAAGAGTTCACATCAAAATATAACTAGTCGATGACGATTACTTCGGAAACACAAATAGTTGTTGTAGTTATGCTATGGCAAATATGAAATAATTTTCTGAATAAATATAAACAATTTAATTTTTTTAAAAAGTTTTACAACATCCAAGGATGATAATTTAGTCGGTCATTTTAAAAACATGATACTACTATATCAAAAAAATTGCTCAATATCTAAAATTTAATAGATAGTTGTTTGATTTCGGTTGTTAGATTAATTATCCGAAATGAATATTGGTTGGTTATAAATTTTAAATCAAAAATTTGAATAAAAAATTTAATATATATACATATATATTATCATTAACAAAATAAAATTTTCTCATAATAAATTAATTATATATTTTTTTTTTCTGATATCGAACTTTACTCAACAAGTTACAATAAAAAATTCAAAAGATAAAACTATTAGCATTTTATTTATATATATATATTAAAAAAAAAACTCTTTTAATTAGTTGAAAAGCAATACAAAACATACAATTATAACCTAAATTGGATGATTTAAATCTAAATCGGATAATCTGACGATTGGATTTTCAAAATTTCAAAAACAAATGGGGTGCATGCATGCATCGGCTACCAAAGTCACAGAACACAACAACCCCCACTGGGGAAATTATTTATTTATTGGACAAGGTTGGCCAAATTACATCGACATAAATTGGCTCAAATTGTCAATATATGTTAGAATTCGAACAAATATATCAAATCAAAAAAAAAAAACTTAAAAATCATCCAGTCAAATTATCTCGAGTTTGTTTATTGTTTATGATATGACTATAGTCTATAGTATTTTTTTTTTTTTTAAATATTGAAAATTCTACCGTCAAACCACTTATTTCTGGCTTAATCGGAGGAGGTAAAATTTCTAATTACCCAAGGTTTTTTTACAAAAAATGCATTTCATAAGAGATCTTGAACCGTACATCACCGAACAACATCCCTTTAAGACATAGTTTATACTATATGAACATAAAGAGAGTCCCCAAGGGGTTTGGCTTGGTGGAGTAGGGTCCAGGATCTCACATTGAGGTTCTGGGTTCGAATCCATGGGGTGCACTTCTTGTAAGAGCCTGGGACAGCCGGTGATTTTATCTGCGCCGCGGCCCAGAATGGGTGGTTTGGTGGCGGGGTTTCCAACGTTTCCAAAAAATAAAAAATAAAAAAAAATACGAACATAAAGAGTTAGGGATTTTAACACTTGCTAATTATTAGTGGAAATTAATTTTAAATTTTGACCAAGTCATTAAGGTGAGTCACGAGGAGTTAGGTCAAAAGCAGATTTTCAAAACACGAAAATAATGGGTGAGCTTCTTGTGAGGCAATATTAAAATAAGAAAGTGGGATTTTACCAAAATTTGAAATAGACAAACTATGAACTCAAATATCTAGTCAATTTTTTTTTTAAAAAATTAATTTAATTTAGCTACCCACTAAATCTTCAGAGAAATTCAATATGTACAACAAAATTAGTACAATGATGTCTAGGAAGAAACCATATCCCATCATTTAACTTTAACATTCATTATCATTATTATTTATTAATAATCTTACAAAATTACATTCCTCGTCAGAAATTGTGATTATATTAACTTAATTGTGACTTGTCAGGAATTAAGTTAATTAGTAAGATAATGTGATAATATCGACTTAATTATTATTTATCAAGCAAGTAGCCATATGTAGGGATATAAATGAACCGAACTGTTCATGAACAGCTCATTTTCGAATTGAAAATATTATTCGAAATAGACTTGACTTGGATCGTATAAATACAACTCGACTCGATATCATATATATATAGAGAGAGGTCACAAACATTTGAATTTTTTAGAGAAATTATTTAAAATTTGAAGAAGTAAATAACAAATAAAAACATTTTTTTTTTTAAAAGTAATCGTTTAGTAATTGAATTTAAGTCGAGTTTGATCAAAATATTTTTTTAACAAGTCAAGTTCGAATAACATATGTAAAGCTTGATTCGAGCTCGAGGTACAGAGCCAAGTCGAGTCAAGCTCGATCCCAATATTTCTTAACAAGTAAAGTTCGAATAACACATGTAAAACTCGATTCGAGCTCGAGGATTGAACCAGACACTACTCGGTTCGATTACATCATTACCCATATGTTACATATAAATAAGATATTGGAATAGAAAAAAGAATAAATTATATTGATCAAGCATATATGAATGATTAAATCAACAAATTAGTAATCTAACATTTTATTTAAAAAGTTATTTGTGAACCATTTTAGGGGTGTTCGCGGTGTGCGGTGCGGTTCGGGGTGTTTTTTTTTTCATTTTTTACTTCAAATTGCGCGGGTTGGTGGTTCGGGTTGGCGGTTTAGCGGTTTGGGCGGTTCGGGTCGGCGGTTTGGATTATAAATTTTTTAAGAAAATTTTGTGTGTTTTCACATTATAATTGAAGAAAAAATTACATAATTTTCATTTATTCATTACATATTGTTATATGATCATTAAATATCTTAATTTTCATAGTTAAAGAAGAAGAAAAATATAAAATAATATTTAATTTGAACATGGGTCGGCGGTTTAGGCGGTTTTCGAGTCAAAATGGTTTGGAGTGGGGTTGGTGGGCGGTTCGCGGTTTGACATGGGTCAACCGCACACCGACCCTAAATTTGCGATTCGATTCGGTGCGGTTTTAAAATTATTTTTAATATTTTTTCAAACCGCGCAGTTCAGTTCGTTCGGTGCGGTTCGCGAATTGATCCGAAATTGTGTTCACCCTTACTATTTGAGTAGGTTTTGTTAGCTCTAGGATGACGTACGTGCTGAGTGAATAGTGATTGCTTCTGATTGAAACAACTCATTAGTTTCACATTCTAGCTCTCTCCACCGCAATTCCATTTGCCCTAAAATCCAGTGGACTCATAGACTGCCACGTCACCATCGAATTAATTCATCCATAAAAACTCCATACTCTACTATAGCAGTCTGAGAAGATTGGCCATCATGCAACGGGAAATGTACCAGGTGATTACATAATCCAAATGGCATTTTGCGGAAAGAAAAGTACACCATAGGGACATGTAAAAATGGTTTTCTTCCTCCTATCTTCTGGGGCGATGGAATCTGATTGTAACCCCGAATATCTCCAGAAAGCATAGTACTCATTTCCCCCCTAGTCTGTCTAACATATGACAATGAATGGCAGCGGAAATGGTCATTCCTCTTGCTTTATTCAGTTTTCTGTAGTCCATGCATACTCTTCATCCAGTCAACGGTTCTTCTTGTTGGAATCAGCTCGTTCTTTTCATTTGTGACTACAGTAATTCCTCCTTTCTTTGGTACACACTGCATAGGACTCACCCAGGTGCTATCTGAGATAGGGTAAATGATGCCATCATCCAACCATTTGATTATTTCTTTCTTCACGACCTCCTTCATGATTGGATTGAGTATCTGTTGATGCTCTACTATGGGTTTGTACTCATCATTCATCAGCATCTTGTGCATGCAAAATGATGGACTAATGCCTCGAATGTCTGATTTAGTCCAGCCAATGGCTTTCTTGTGTTCCCGTAACACTCTCAGCAACTTTTATTCATGCTCCAATGTTAGCGAAGAAGAAATAATAACAGGTAATTCAGAAGAGTTTCCAAGAAATGCATACCTGAGATGGCTCGGCAGTAACTTCAGCTCCAGCTGTGGTGGTTCTTCAATTGAGGGCTTGATTTGATCTTTCTTCGGAAGTTCCAGACTTTCCACTGGTGGTGTCGATTTGAATCGGAATGGCTTGTCAAGATAGTTGATACATTCCAGAATTTCAGTATCTAGCTCGCTATCAGTCATGTTGGTGATACAAGCTTCAAGTTTTTCTGTGGGAATTGTATCAGTATCCTGAAAGATATTATCAATAACATCAATTCTGAAACATTCTTCTTCCTTTTCATCGCTCGGGAATTTCATGGCTTTGAAAACATTGAAAGTAACTTCTTGGTCCCGAACTTTCATGGTTTGTTATTTTTTTTGTACATCAATTATAGTTCGACCTGTAGCCAAGAATGGTCTCCCAGGATGATAGGAACATCTTTATCTTCTCCCCATGTCAAGATAATGAAATCTCTGGGAGAATGAGTTTTTTCGACTTTGACCAGCACATCTTCAATGACACCTCTCGAAAATGCGAGCGTTCGATCAGCAAGTTGCAGAGAGACTGAGGTAGGCATTGTTTCTCCTTGTATTTGTAGTTTTCTGTAAATAGAAAAAGGCATTAAATTAACACTTACACATAAATCACATAAAGCCTTACCATATAATGCATCCAATGGTGCAAGGAAGGGCAAGGAACTGTGAAACTGTGACTGCCAGATCTTTCAACTTCGGGGAAGTTTCCTCTGAATGATGGCGCTGCATTCCTCCGTCAATGATACTGTCTCGTAATCTCCCAATCTCTGTTTTGGTGAAAGAATCTCTTTCATGAATTTCACATAGCTGGGCATTTCTTCCAAGGCTTCTGCAAATGGAATGTTGATATGCAGCTTTTTGAACACCTCTAAGAATCGAGCAAACTATTTATCCAATTTGTTTTTCTGGAGTCGTTGAGGAAAATGTGGAGGTAAAGTGATTCTTTCTTGATCTTTTTCCTTTGATTCTTTTTCCTCCATTTGTGGAACTGCATCTTTTGGAACTTCTTCAATGGTTGCCTTGATTCCAACATCTTTGTTGATTTCAGTACCACTTTTCAAGGTAATGGCTTGACATTGCTCATTCCCTCGATTTCTTGGATTTGGTTATGTGTTGTTGGGAAGATTTCCTGGCGGTCTGTAACTCTGAGAATTGTCCAGTTGTCCCATTTTATTTTCCAGTGCTTTAATAGAGGCTGAATGGCATTGATTCAATGCTACTTGATTTTGAACCATAGCTGCTAAATCATCGTATTTTGCTTCTTGCTTCTTCAACTGGGCCAGCACTTATGTTATTCCTGGTTCTTTTTCATGCTTCTGGCTTTTATTTGGTTGTTGGAATCCAGGTGGTGGGTAGTTTTTTTGCCCTGAATTGTTGCTCCATGAAAAATCGGGGTGATTCCTCCACTCTGGGTTATAGGTGTTGAATATGGATTGTTCCCCTGTCTGTTGAAATTGTTGACATAGTTCACTGTCTCTTCTTGTTGGTTGTAAGATTCTGACTCAGATACTCCTCCAAGTGGTGAAATTGTGGATCCACCATTAACTTTCATGTTAAGAGTTTCCAAATTTTTTCAAATCATATCCAGCTTGGAATTCAGTATTGTGTTGGCTCCAACATCATAAATTCCTGCAATTCTTTGGATCATGCTACTTTCTGTTGGCCATAAAGAATTGTTGTTGGCCATTTCTTCGATTAAGTCTCAGGCCTAATCTTCTCCTTTTGCCATCAAAGCTCCTCCAGTAGTAGCATCAATTATGGTTCTTATTATTCCAGAAAGTCCATTGTAGAAGGTTTGGACTTGTAGCCACTTTCCGATCTCATGATGAGGATATTTCTGGAGTAAATCTTTGAATCTTTCCCAAGCTTTGCAAAGGGATTCTGAATCTTGTTGCACGAAGAATGTGATTTCATTCCTCAACTTTTCAGTTCTGGCTGGTGGAAAGTACTCTGCAAGAAATTTGGTGGCTAGAGTATTCCAAGTTCTAATGGAACCTGCTGGTAACGAATGTAGCCAAGCTTTAGCTCTATCTTTCAGGGAATATGGAAAAACATGCAGTCTCATTGCTTTTTCATCTGCTCGGTTGTAATTGAAAGTACCACAAACTTCCAGGAAGTTGCTGATGTGGGCATTAGGATCTTCAGTTGCATTTCCCCCAAACTGTACTGACTGTTGAATCATCTGGATGTATGTTTTGATGTCACCCGCATTTGCTGGTAAGGGAGGAAGTACAATACAAGAAATGAGTTTGTCAACCACTAGAATGGTTCTGTCTCGAATGGGAATCGGTGGTGCAATGTTCAAAGGTTCAGGTTCCATGTTAATGATTGCTTCTTGGCCTTCTCGCCTTTCCCTTCTCAACTGTCTGATGGTTTTTTCAATCTCTAGGTCAAGCGGTCGAAGTTCAAAGCTTCTGGTGCGTCTCATGTAGTGTCTGAGAACTTGAAACACAATAAAAAAATACAATAAGTAAAAAGAAAATTAGATACAAGTAAAGGTATCTAACCTCAAAATTAATACTGAAAGATAAATAAGTCCCTGGAAACGGCGCCAAAAACTTGATAGGTGCGTAATCACACACGTATAACGCAAGCGCACGTATCGTTCAAGTAGTATAAAAGTATCGATCCCACGAGGACTTAAAACATTTTGTTATTCATTTATGAAGTTAAATGTTTAGAAGTATCTAATGGATTGGTTGTTTGATTGGGTGGTGACTTTAAAACTTAAAATAAGTAAATAAAATTGCTTGAAAGTAGATTGAAGAAAATTCAAATTTATAAAACTATCCAGGGTTTTGAATCCTTCCAATATCTTTTTAAAAGATGAAGTGGTTATTTTAGATTTGTGTAATATATTGGTTTATTAACCTGGAACACGAAATTATGTATAAGCCTCTTCCGATAGTCAAATACAAATACCCAGTATAACCCAATTAATCATATTCCTTTGTTAACCAAGTTATCTGAATTCATTAAGATTAAGTTCCAATTATGGCTACCCCCACCCGACAGGTATATTCCTATCCTGTAAGGAAATCTATTAAAGGGTTATATATCCTCAAGGAAGATCGTGGGCTATTAAGTCTAAGGTCTTAAACCTAAAATCTCTTTTCCAAGTTCATTTTAAGTTTACCGAATCAATCTTATTAATGGCCAATTAACAAGATGCATTAAGACTAAGGCTCAGTAAATAAACATTTATATTACCTAACACGTAATTTAACCCCTTATAAACCGGTGATATTGGACTTCATCAAAACCCCAGATAACTGGTTTAGTTACGACACATATTTACGGGTAGTAAAAATAAAAGACAAAGTAAAATGGTGAAAAGTAAATGCTGAAAGTAAATTGCTAAAAAGTAAATGCTGAAAATAAATTGCTGAAAGTAAATTGCTGAAAAGTAATGTTGAAAAGTAAATAAAGTAAAAGTACAATAAAAGATAATGCTGAGGTAAAAGGATCCACTTTTATTACTTCTATTTTAGATATCTCCCTTAATATAATATATTAACTTTGCATGATAATTACCAACCAGCCATATAGGCAGTATCCAGATTAAGTCAAATTAATAATTAATTACCAACCGACCAATCAGGCGGTATCCAGTTTAGTCAGGTTAAAACCAATTTAAATAATTACCAACCAACCAATATGGCGGTATCCTCGTTAAGTCAGGTTTAACTAGTTTATATATTATAATTAAGGGATTTAATCTAAATATTAGTAATAAAAGTTTTACCTTTTACCCCAGCAATGGGGAGTTACCTCCTCATTACTGAAAAGTAAAACTGAAAATTAAAGAAAGAAAAGTACTGTGCGTAAAAGTAAATTGTAGAAAGTAAAAACTGAAAAGTAAAAAAAGAAAGTGCGAAAGCTAAAATTAATTTCTGAAAGCTGTAAATAAACAAACAAAATACAATCTTCTTAGTATTCTTAAGGAATTCCTTAGAATAAAGTATGAATTTACAAATAAAATGGCTTGTTATTTATAGGCAAAATTTTGCCTTCATCAAATGCTTTATTAATTGCTCCACTAATTGCTCCACCAAATCAATTAATAATTGCTCCAGTAATTGCTCCACTAATTACTATCATGTTTGGTGGGAGTTTGACTATTTATTTATTTATTTATTTATTTATTTATTGCTTTGAAAATGACTTTAATAATTACACATAACACGCTTACGGATGTTCAATCAATTTCGATCATGCAATATTCCTAATTCGAAATTATTTTGTCTTTAAAAGTTGTAGTTCTTTGTGTCTTCTTTAATTTGGAACTTGAATCAGCTCAATCCGATATCGGAGTACAAAGTTATGCCCAAAATACGACATATGCACAAAATTGGAATTTCCAAAACTGCACTTCGTTAAAACGCCCTTTCAAGTTTCCAATCTCCAAAATTAATATGTCAAGTCCAATATTTGCCCTTATTTGACCCACATTTCGTCCTAAATGATTTCATTGAGTCCCAATATTATTTTATCTGCAAAATAAACTAAAATATATCAAAACGTTCATCAAACCCGAGATACTAAATTAAATATTAAGTAAAAGGGGCGGTAAATATTGATATATTTTCCGCTCATCACAGCCACAAGGAGTTTTCAGTTCATATAGCCAACATTTTCGCTCATGCATTTGTAGTTCAGATAGTTAAATGTAACTTATGCATTCCAGGCCAGATAAGCAGATTAGTCCATGCATGTCTGGTTTAGTTTTTAGGTCCATCCATTCCCAGTTCAAGTAGTTAGACCTGCATTCTAGTTCAAGTAGATAGGCACAGTTCATTCATATCCAGCTTAGACATTCAGGACATAAGCATGTTAAGGTTAGATGTTCAAGTTGATGCATGCACCCTCAATTAAGTAATCAAGAATAACGCATGTATGTTAATTAGTATTCAGATTCAGCTCACGTATTCAAAAATCAGGGAGGTAGATGTTGTTTATGCATTTCATGTTAAGTTCATGCATTAATTTTAGCATTCGGGTTTAGCTCAAACATATTCAGTTTAAGTGTTCTGTGCCTAGTCATGTAGGTTCAGTTTAATTTACAGTTTCAGCACATGCACTTTCAGTTCAGGTAATTCCATAAGAAGTCAGTTAGGAATAAGTCATGTTCAGTAGGCACCTTTCAGTTTAGGTAGATCTAGTACAGGTCATATAGCTTTTAGAATCGTGTTTGGTTCATATAGTTTCAGGTCATATCATGTCAATTCAGCATACTTTATAGATTAAGATGTTAATAGTGTTGGTGTTTGCTAAGGTCCCAAGATCATAAACAAGCATGAAATAAGTGCGAATACAAATCAACGAAGTTGCGGAATACTCACATCGATCGGTTGAGCGACGCATTGACAAATAAAAATCTGATTTTGCTCACTGTCATGGTCACGGTAGTTCACTGCCACTGCCCTCCAAGATTCGGCCATTTCGATCATCTTCGTCAAGCTCTAAGCTTCGTCAAACGATTCCCGGCTCATGGGTGGACTTCCCTATCACCTTCGCATGTCTCTCGGAGTGCTAGCTCTCTTGATTTTTGCCACAAAAACCAAGCACTTTGCTTCCCATCTTCTCGGTCTTTGACAGAAACCAGTGAAGAAATTTTACCCACCATGGGCGTGTGAGAGAGGAGAGAAAAGAGAGAATAGAGAGATGTAAAATGTGTCATTGTTATTTGGTAAATGAATTTCAAAAATCATATACCCACTTTGCTTTCCAAAAGTCAAAGTAATTAAACAACAATATATTTCATTCAAGCTTTCAAAAAGCTTTCCAAAAACCCCATCTACTATTCACATCAATCAATCAATCAAGTGACAAGTTGTCACATCACTCAAAGTGACTAATGATTTGACGATTGATGCGACTAGCGATTTGACGCTTGATTTGACTTGCGTGCCCACTCGAATTCGAAATGTGAATGCGCTCGCAAACAATCTCGGGCTCGGGTTTGCTAATTCCGAATTAACCAATTTTTCGTTGCGACGTAATTAATTGATTACGCCTAGCGAAATCACTTTTCACATCGCTAACGAATTAATTCTAAATTAATTCGTTCGCCCGAATTAAAATCTAATTTTAATTCTGCGTCGAAATCCAATTTTGTTTAATATATCGAATATATTAATTCATCAATTAATTCCAAATTAATCGTTATCTCTCTTTAATTGATCTTTTATCCCAGAAAAAATATCTCCGTAATTAATCCAAGATTAATTTTCTCTCTCATCATTAATTAATCCCAGATTAATAAAAGTGTGAGTCATACGTCATCGGTGAATCTTCAGGAAGGGACCCATGAGATCCCCGTATATGTTGGCAGTAAATTTGGTAGTCGGACTATCCGAACACGTAAGTACCAAGTACTACGTTTTACCAATTTACAAGACAAGGTTGGCTTCTAGCAAAGCGTCATGCCTACCCAATTCTCCAAAAATATATTTACAGGAATAAAGGATCTATATCAGGCGTAGTATACATAGTATTGTGTATGTCGATCCAGTATCGGATGATCACGTGCTAGGTCCGGGGCTGGAATTGTGTCTGCCCCATACGAAGCACATGTCGGATGTCTGGTAACTAGTCTCTTTAATCGAATAAACATGACCTTGTCATTTTATCTCGATGACTGCAGTACTTTAGAGTACTAGTACCGTATCCTACGTGACCATCATCTCCATATGACTGGAGTGACACTTCCGTCTTGACATCACACCCAACACACTATGATTCTCAATATACCCAGCATAGGCGTACACAGAAGCTGTTAAAGCCCTGGACGACCGCAACCAAAGTATATTTATTGTCGCAAGTATTAGCGGTGCAAGTCTTAGGTTAAGACCAAATATATTTTACCCTGATTTCGGATTTCCATAGACACATAGTCATACTACCAATGGAATTCTGATGTGGTCTATCCAGAGCGAAGCTGTTTCCCGTACCATCGGTAAAACACAACCTCCTATTACACTTGCATGAGTATCCTATACCCAAATATATGAGAACTATGTCATTGTGCCCTCACAACGCGCACAAGTGTAATACTAGTCTTTTATGTATTTATCGATGTCCAATCTCAATAATACTTTGACTAGGGATATTTAATGATTTATCCTTCGTGGACTGATACTGTCTCATATCATTCTCAATCCATGAACAAATCACAATGACCTCTTATCATTTATACATCTAGGTGATCTAATCACAAATGATAAGAGTGCAATCTCCTTTGTCACATAGTTAATTTGTACAACAACACCATGATCTGTACAAATAGTGACGCTATGGGTCATAATTGTCCAACAAATAGTTAGTTCTTTGTTCAGATAGCTCAGTATAGTTCATGTAGACTCAAGTCAGCATACGGTATTTAGGCCATGACATAAAGCATATTATTTAGTCCATGACAGCTCCAGATAAGGTTCAGGACAACATCTCATAATAGTAAAGCTAGGTTCAGTCATATACCCAGTTTCAGTTAGATTAAGTTCCAGATCCTTATGTCATGTATTCAGATTCCAATTACCTCTTTGGATTCCTAGCCGATGATTTATATTGTCATGATCCAGTACTTTATTACTATATTATACTATTTTTCAGTTTTATCATGTATTTCACTTCAAATTATTTTATTGGCCTTGCAGTATTCACTCACCAAGTCTTTCAAAAGACCTTACCCACCCCCACTTTCCATTTGTTTTGTAAGCTACAGGTTCAGGCATTACTTGTAGGAGACGTAACCCAATGACAGTCATTACATACCTATAGCGTCAATTCAGATTCGGTCCTAGTTGTCAATGTCAGATGATATCAAGATAGGCTCTAAGGCCATGTATATGTGTCAAGTATTATGTCAGTTGTATGTGGATTTTTATATGTGTATATGATTGCATGTTGTGAGTCAGACTTGTCAGTACAACTAGTAGTGTTTGTCGGGGTTCGGATGATGGCTAAGTCGTCTCATGCCCATCACATGTCTAGAATTACCGGGATGTAACACAATCTTTTGAAAATGTTTGCATAGAGCATTGCATAAATTATCAATTCAGCTTTTCTAGGACACCCAACAAAATGGAGTTGTTGGGCGCAAAAATAGATCCTTGCAAGAAATGACTTGGACAATTCTTAATGAACATCACTTACCAAAGTAATTTTGTGTTGAAATGGTTAACACCGTATATTTTATAACCAATATAGAGGTAGTGAGAAAAGGCTATGACAAAACTCTCTATGAGTTATGGAAAGGTAGAAAACCAAATATTTTATTTTTCAAAATTTGTGGTTGCAAATGCTTTATTTTGAACACAAAGGATAACCTATAAAGCTTGATTCTAAATCTGATAATTGAATTTTTCTATGATTCTATGCATCTAGAAAAACATATAGAGTTTACAATAAAAGAACCATGATAGTTGAAGAGTCTATGCATATAACTTTTGATTAAACTAACAACTCTTCATCTAGCAAGAAAGTTCTTGATATGAGAGATGATGATAATAATGATGCTGATAATTTAGGAAAGCAAATGAATGATCTACACTTAAATAATCCCAATGACCACTCAAAATTTTATGACCATGTACAACAAGATGGTAATGATGAGCCTCCTCAACAAGATCAAGATGATAACTCTCCATCTCTTCTTAAGGAAACCAAATATGCTAAAATTATGAAATCTCATCCCAATGAGTTAATTACACAAGGCCCATCTGAGAAAATTACCAAACATACTTTGGAGCTTCAAAGCATTAGAAGAACACCTAGAGTAAGACAAGAACAAGTGCATCAACCGATATTGGAGATTGAAGCCGAATACTGCGGACGAGAGTTCTTTCTTCTATTCCCTCTATAGCTTATTCTTTATGTATTCTTGTTTTGTAATAATGATTAGCATGTGTTTATTGAATAATATAAGTAGCTAAATCATTAATCTATGATTGTAATGATCTTAAGTATAATATTTAATTAATTTACATCTTTTGTTCTTTTGGGATTGTTATTGAATTAGTTATTATTCTCTAAGTTTGAATGTATGTTTTATTGTCTACCAATAATAGAATAGTCGTGGTAAATCATTAGGAACTCAAAAAATGAAATTTGGGTTAGTTGTGAGAATAACAGCGCATGATTCAACTCTTTGAATAGACTTCCATACATGATAAACATATACCTTTAGAACCTAATCTTAATGAGTTTGGTTTAACTTCGTTTACATAGACATATCGTTAATTGGCTTAATCTAAATATATCTACCTGATCATCGAAAAAGGCTTGTAGAAAACTTAACATTCTAGGTTAATAATTCGTAACAATAACCAAATTGAACATGAACCCATTGTTTGTGTGCTTAGGTGAAGTTACAACCTTAGATTCTTCTAACATACAAGGTTTTCGTCAAAAGCTATTATTTGTTCATTTAGATTTTTAGTATTTAGTTTAATCAAATCTCTCTCCACTATTTGTTTAGTTTTAGTTAAATATGTTACTTTCAAAATTAATAAGAGGACTAATAAGTTCATGTGGGTTCCATATCCGACATATTGTCACTATATTACTTGAGTGATACGTACGTTCGCATGCTATAGTAAGATCACGATAAAGTTTTTGGCGTCGTTGCCAAAACTTATTTTATTTTTCCTTATCTTTGTTAGGACAAACACTCTACTTGTTTAGCTAAACATCCATTTCTTTTTATTTCTTATCTTTCTTTCTGTTTTCTTTGATTTCAATCATCATGAACGACCAACAGCCCGAACCACTGGGCGTAGCAGCTCCAAATCCAAATCGAGACAAGATGATACCAATAATATATGGACTTATATATCATGTATCGTCCCACCACCCCTTCAGGCCAATGCGTGCGACATCAAAACCCGTATCCAAATGAAACAACAATCAGTGCAGTTTGGGAGTGGATCAAATGATAATCTCAATGCCCACGTACACAACATCCTGGAAATCTATAACACTTTCAACTTTTATAAGAGGGGCAGAAGAAGAAGTTCACTTACGAGAATTTCCATACTCCTTGAAGGATAGAGCGATGGGATGGCTTCGATCACTGTCAGAGGGATCTATCACTACATTGGCAGATTTGGCTACAAAGCTCCTCCCCAAGTATTTGTTAGGGTTGGTGCTCAGAGTGCCAATCTGGATCATATTTCTGTCCGATTCATGAATACGAATAATTTAATTAAGATTACTTAAGATTCGATTCCATAATATTACTTACTTAATGGTAGCACCTCTTATTTTTATATAAATATTCGATTTAATTAAGATTAGATTGAAACAAAATATGATTTAATGATATGTATATATTAGACAAAGACCCCAGGATTTATAACATAGTTCGCAGTTACAACGTAGTTTGTAATTGACATTGGGAAGCATCACTATAAGTTGTATATTCTCAAATAAAGTTCCTGGTCCAGATATACTAACACGGGTCGGTTAGTAAAATCCGCTGAGACTAGTACATGTCGTATATCATAACTTGGTCCGATGATTTATCCCAATGAACCATGAGTCTTGGGAGACTCGTATAGACGTGTAAGTGTTTATTTGATAAACACTGAACGACTAACTGAAGATTTCCTAATATATGGTACACCAACGTCAATAGGAATCTTCTCGAGTCGAGTAGCATAATGGTCCTTTGACTTGAGATACCACTATGGATATATGAGACATCCTTCACACTTTGATGGCAGTCACATCATCGATCTATTTAGATCAGACCTCCACCTATTCGTTGGGTGTGGACTGATACTCATGATATCCTGTGAGTATCAGATAGAATCCGTCAGTCCTGTATATAGGGCATAGATATCTTGAACATGTTTGCGATCTTGTAAATCCATGGCTGTGGTATACGTCGAAAGTGAGTTACAAGTGTTATTTAGAGATTGTAAATCTTAAAGTCGACTATATTATATCATAGGGATTTGATCCTCCTATCTATATCTCCGGTATAGTATTGATAGTCTGTGACAGAGAGATTATACGAATGTAATTGTTGGGTTTCTAGGTTAGTCCCAAGATCACTCAAGCATAGAAATCATGTGAATACTCATAAGAAGTATGGCGGAATCATACTTACAAAGATCGGCTTTTGCGATGTGAGGAACAACAAAAATCTTCAAGCTTTTCCTCCAAGGTGTGCTCGGCAATGGCCTCCATTTTTGTGCTCCAAGTGTTCGGCCAAGCTCCAAGCTTGGGTGTGCATTCCATGCCCATGGGTGGGTTTCCCTATCACCTTCGTAAGACTCCTAAAGTGTGTTAGCACCTTGGAAATTTTGCCACAAAATTCCCTAAGCTTCTTCTTCAACTCTCGGCATTGAGAAACATTTTTTAGAGAATATGGCCCTTGGCCGTGAGAGTGGGAGAGGAGAAGAGAGAAAAAATGAGATGGATTTTTGTGTATTAGGTTTTCAAAAAACTAATACCAAAAAACAAAGTAAAAAAAGTACAAGGAAATAAAGCCTTTCAACCACCCACACCACTCATTAATAGTGACTGACATCACATCACTCAAAGTGACAAGACATCCATCAAATGAATGACTAAAGATGTGACGCTTGATGTGACTTGTGGGCCGCACTTGAATTCAAAATGTGAGTGGGCCCGCAAACACTCCCGGGCTCGGGTTCGCTAATTCTGAATTAACGAATTTTCAGTTGCGACGTAATTAAATCAAATTTAATTAAATAATTATGCCTAGCAAAATTACTATTCACATCGCTAAAGAATTAATTCTAAATTAAGTCGTTCGCCCGAATTAAAATCAAATTTTAATTCCGCGTCGAAATCTAATTTCGTATAATATTATTTGATCGATTAATTCCAAATTAATCATTCTCCCTCTTTAAATAATATTTTATCCCAGATAAAATATCTCTGTAATTAATCCTAGATTAATTTTCTCTCTCTAATAATTAATCCCAGATTAATAATGTGCGAGTCATACGTCATCGGTGAATCTTCGGGAAGCGACCCATGAGATCCCCGGATATGTTGGTAGTAAATCCGGTCGTCGGACTATCCGAACACGTATGTACCTAGTACTACGTTTTTACCGATTTACAAGACATGATTGGCTTCTAGCAAAGCACCGTGCCTACCCAATTCTCCAGAAATATTCTTAAAGGAATATGTAATCTATATCAGGCGTAGTATACGTAGTATTGCGTATTTCGATCCAGCATCGGATGTCACGTGCTAGGCCTGGGGCTGGAATTGTGTCTGTCCCGTACGAATCACATATCGGATCTTTGGTAACTAGTCTCTATAATCGGATAATCATGACCTAGTCATATTATCCCGATGACTGCATAACATAAGAGCACCAGTTCCGTATCCTACGTGACCATCATCTCCACTATGACTAGAGTGATACTTCCATCTTGACATCACACCCAATACACTACGATTCTCAATATACCCAGAAGAGGCATACACAGAACCTGTTAAAGCCCTAGACGACCAAAACCAAAGTATATTGATTGTCGCAAGTATTAGCGGTGCAAGTCTCAAGTTAAGACCAAATACACCCACCCTGATTCGGACTTCCATAGACACATAGTCATACTACCAATGGAATTCCGAGGGGTCTATCCAGAGAGAAGTTGTTTCCGTACCATCGGTAAACACAACCTCCTATTACACTTGCATGAGTATCCTATACCCAAATATATGAGAACTATGACGTTATGCTCCCACAACGCACACAAGTGTAATACTAGTCTATTCCGCATTATCGATGTCCAATGTCGATAATACTATGACTAGGGATATTTAATGATTAAACCTTCGTGGATTGATAATGTCTCATATCATCTCAATCCGGAACTAATCATAAGGACCTTTTATCATTTATACATCTTGGTAATCTAATTACAAATGATAAAAGTGCAATTTCCTTTGTCATACAGTTTATTTGTACAACAACACCATGATATGTTCAAATAGTGCTGCTATGGGTCATAATTGTCCAACAATCTCCCACTTGGCCTATAGCCAATCACTCAAGTGTCATACACCCGAACTATGTACGGTTCACTCAAACTTATGCTGAGAAAATGCTTTCGTCAGCGGATTTGCAGTGTTATCATCTGATGCTATTTATTCGATCATCATATCACCACAATGTATGATCCGAACGAATCAAATGAATATTTGAAGTATATATCTGGATCGATGATGAGACCATTAATTCTTTAGGCTGTGTTGTAGCCTAGCTCATCTGCTAACAGAACTACTCCTAATCTGATTAGGATTATTATCAATCCAAAAGGCTTCTATTGCTGCCTCAGCTGTAGCAATATTCCGCTTTTGTTGTTTATTCGACAACAGTATCTTGCTTGGAAGATTTCCAGCTCATTGTTCCGTTATTCAAACTTTATAGTACCTTTATTACGACTTATAGTCGTTTTTATCGGTTAGGAAACTTGTAGCAGTGAACCCAGTCACTTCAAGTTCTCCTCCTCCATATTTTAAGAAAGCATCATTAGATCATCTAAGATATTTAAGGATGTTCTTAACATCAATCCAGTGACTATCACTTGGATTGGCCTGATTGTGACTCCATATGCTCAAAGCATATGAGACACTAGGTGATGTACATTTATTTCAATGTACTAGTTCTCGAAGAGTGCCAACAACTTTTAGATCTATCCTAGTAGATCCTTATTCCTAGAATAAAGTTTGTCTCTCCAAAGAATTCTACGGAGAATTTTCATGAAAGCCAAGCTTTCACCGACTGTGTCATGGGAATGTCATTTCAAGAAATGATATGTCATCATTACTTAGGGCATTCATTATCAGTGCGCTCCCAGTAACCTTCTTATATACATAAGAATTATTTTCGTTTTGAATTAAATCATATACCATTATGATTACATCAAAACGATAATTCCAAGAACGCAACGCTTGCTTCAATCCATTGATGGATCGAATAACTTGCAAACCTTGTTTGCTCATTTTGGTATGACAAAACCGCCAGGATGTTGTAAACATCCTCCAAAAGGTTTCCGTTTAAGGAAAGCAATTCTGACGTTCAGCTACAAATTTCATAAATGAAACTTGCAGCATAAGCAAGCATTGTCCGAATGGATTTAACCATGGCAACAGTTAAAAGGTTTCGTCGTAATCGACATAATGTTGATAACGATAACTTTTCGCTACAAGCCCAGCTTAGTACATTGGTATGTTGCCTTCCATGTATGTCTTCCTTGAAGACTCATATAGTACCAATAGGCACAATACCTTCCGGTACAACAACAAGTGTCTAAACTTGGTTGGTATACATGGAATCCATTTCGGACTTCATGGCACTTTGCCATAATAGGGAGTCGATACCTTATATCACTTCCTCATACGTAGTTAGTTCATATTCCTCAATAAGATTGGCATCTTTACGAGATGAGATCAGAAACCCATACCTCCCAGGTTATTTTCTGACTCTCTCTGACTATCGCGGTTCTTGTGTATTCGAAGATTATTGGTATAGTTTCATCCTTGATGAACTATTTGTGTTCCATTAAGGAATCAGTGCCTGGAATAGTATTACTCTGATTTTCATCGAGTTTTACTTTCCTCTCACTTACCACTGCATATAGGTATTCCTCTTAGGAAAACGGCATGGCGAGCAACAATTACATTGTTCTCTTGTGAGATGTATAAGTACTATACTTTGGTTTCCCTAGGATAACCCACAAATTAGGCACATATCCGATTTGGGTTCTAGTTTGGTATCATCCAAACATATGCCCAGCATTCCCAAATCTACAGGAATGAGAAAATATGGTTTCTTTCCTGTTCATATCTAATATGAAGTCTGTCTAACAGATTTTTATGGAACCATATTCAAAATAATTTTTCCACTGATTATTGCGTATCCTTTGAAGGAAATGGTAGCTTAGAGCAACTCATGATTAACCTTATCATGTCCAAAAAAATTTGGTTTCTCTGTTTGGACATACCGTCTAATTGACGTGTTCCGGGAAGAGTCCTCATTGAAAGAATATTATACTCATGGTCTAACCGTGACGGTTTTAATACTTTAGCCGATCTTTTTGTCTACTTCGTGTCGAAACTCTTTGAATTCATCAAAAGTTTCCGATTCGTGTTTCTCAAGAAACACATAACCATAACGCGATGCCACATCCGTAAAGGTTTCGAAGTATTCATATCCACCTCTAGCCTAGCTAGACATGGGCCCACTTACGTCACTATGAACGAGGGCTAACAGATCGGTGGCATTTGCACTTTTACCAAGTAAAAAGTATTTTAGGCACTTTGCCTAATAAACTAGATTCGTAGACATTATTTGAATAGAATCAAATCTGTCATATTATCCACTCTTCGAAAGTTTGGATATACGAGTCTTGTTAATTGTGTCCCAGACAACAATGACACAAATAAGTCTCGTCTGATTAAATCAGTTTGAGCTATTTGTTTGTCATGTTATTTTGAGATATATTTATATTCAAAATATAAAAAACTGTTATTCACATCTAATGTGTTTATCTCAATATCATCATTATAAAATAAAACACTTTAGTGTTTTAGAATATAAAGGTATACCCGCAACGGGTTAAACCCTGATATAGAGATAATGTTTCTAGTCAAACTAGTTACATTGTAACAGTTAGACCCGGCCAAGGTTCCGGTTCCAACCGGTTCCGGTTCCGGAACCTAACCGGTTCGGTTAGGGTTCCTCCCCTAACCGAACCGGTTGGAACCGTTTGGTTCCAACGGTTCCAACCGGAACAGTACTGTTCCGGTTGGAACCGGTTTGAATTTATACAATAATATATTTTTTAATTTTTTAGATAAGAATTTTATTTGTAATTTAGTGTAATTATGTAATGTAATTTAACGTAATTTGTAATTTACATAATTTTATTTGTAATTATGTAATTTTATTTGTAATTATTTTCAAAAACAAATAATTTAATGTAATTATTTGTAATTTAACTTTGATTTAAAAAAAAAAAAAAAAACAAAAAAAAAACCGAATGGAACCGGATGGTTCGGTTCCGGTTCAGAATCGGACCGAACCACCGGCCCGGTCTAGTAACAGTTTCCTAATTTAAGTACACACCCGAAGGGTAGTTCCTAAACTTAGGTATCTACGGTTAAAAGAGCGACTGTCGTCCCGTTTCCGATTCGCAGATGAATCTCAACTAAAGTTAGTATCCTGCTTATCAGCAGATGCTGCACATCAGTACATATTTTATGTACCACACTCAGTGTCTAAAATCCAATTTTAATACTAGTAGCGAACATGTTGATGACAAACATATTTGAAGTCGGAGCCTTGCCCGTCTTCAATTCCTTCATGTCTGCCTTGTCCATACGGCAGTCACGCTTCCAGTGACCCCGTTTGCCACAGTTTAGGCAGACATTTTGGGATATGTCATTTATCTTCCCAGAAGATTATAATGATTTTGCCTTTGCCCCTTTTCCACACCCCATAAGCTTTTGGCCAAGCCTTGGCCTTTTGGGATGTCGAAGTAAGATGCGCCTTGCGCTTCTTGCCCTATTGTAAACTCTGGCTTTGTCTCCTTGAGTATAGCCATTAACACTCCAAGAGTTTTCTATTGCAATTTGTACTTCTAAGATCTAAGGATAGATTTATGAAGATCCTTCAATTTCAATATCATACTATAAGGATCTAATCCTTAGTTCTGACTAAGAAATTATGGAGTCTTTGCGGCAAGCATAACGGATTAACCACTAAAGTTATCATCACATGAATATTCCAAATATCATGTTCTACTATTTGCTCAACTTCGGGCTTAGGCTCGAGACGTCACTCTATCAAATAAAGTAACTTCTCGGTCACCCAGGACTATCCTGAGATTTTATTCCCAATCTGAAAATTAAAGCCATTTAAAAAACATTTTCTCCCAGGATTATATTCTAAACGCTAATCTTTCAATTATCTTGATTGCTATAGTCCAACTATCCAATCAACGATTTCAGGTACTATTCAATATATTGATTACTATAGTCTAATTATATAATCATCTATAATTTAATAGGTTAATTCAAATATATTGATTACTATAATCCAATTATATAATCAACTATAAATTGAAGTAGTTTGAATACAATCCAACTGTTAAATTAAAACAACGATTAAATATTAGTCCAACTAATATATTAATTATATTGACGAAAAATTTGAAACGAGCGCGTATTGGCAAGTAACTAAACGGATATTTCAAATTTAATACTTGCCTCCCACTATTTTTCGGCGAGCCTCTAACCCTCTGTGGAGTACTCGGGAAACCTTGTTTCCTAGTGGGCTAGGATCCCGTTAAATAACACACAATCTTGACTTTGGCCAACAAATTGTATGATAATTAACTAGGTAGATCTCTATGATCAATTGGATCCCATCCAATTCCTAGATCCAGTAGGTGGACATCCAAGTCCGAAACATATATCTTATATATGCCAATATATCCAATATATTCCCTAACCTTTTTTCCTCTGAATCAACTAAGCCTTGGCTTTGGCACAACAAACTTAATGATCCCAGTTAAGCGGAACCCATTGACCTTGGAAAGCTTCGTAATCGATGTCGATGGACAAGAAGTGATCTTCACTTTGGCCAACAAATCTCAACTTGGACAAGACACCGATATGGAACAAAGCCTTCATGATTCAAAAACATCCGCGATGGACAAAGGTCTTGACTTTGGCCAACAAACCAGTGCCAATCTTGGATCTTGAGTAATATGTTTTGAGGGTTTTTCGCGTAATTGGCAACCAATTAATTATCTTTGTTAAGGTCTCATCATGATACACCCTTAAACATACATTCTAAACACATAATAAGGCACGTATAAATAAATATAATAATGATATGCTGATGGATATTTAAACATATTGTTCCTAGAACAAATCTCTCCATTTCCTCTCTCATGCTAGCACAAGTATTACTTCTACCCAATTACATAACACTTCTAAATAAACCTCATTGACATTGAGGGGAATAGGTGAGAAGAGAAATACAAAGAGTCAAGAGGTAATAGGCTGGACACGCAGGTCCAATTAATAAATTCTAAATTTATTACAACAATTTCCAAAATTGCCCTAACCCATCTAATATCCATCCGATATACATTATTCATACATCGCATCCATGTATTCACACAAAGCATGTTATCAATCAATCTAATCCAACTAATTAATCTGAAATTAATGACCATCCAATGTTCAAACAGCGATTTGATTTTCCGCGAGTCCAACTCGTTTTGCGAATAAGTACTGAAAGTACGAATTCATGAATTATATTAAACTACAATATTAAATCCAATTTAATTTGTATTTAATACTAATTCTATATTTAATTCTAACTTAAATAATTACACTTTTTAATGAGCCTTTACGACTTAGATTGTAAATCTAATTGTTACGGGTCTCAAAGCCCAATTAACATCCAATGTCAATTTAATTAAAGTCCAATGGGCTTTCAATTAATTTCATAAGGCATGGACTTTTGGTAAATATGGGTCAAACCCAAATACCAAAGCCCATTTAAGGAATCACCCTTATTTGCCAAGAAACCAATTTAGACTTTATGTAATTGGGTATGGTTTTGGGCATAATTGGATCCAACCAATTAGCCTAAACCAAACATGGCCCAACCAAGCCCATTAAGCCCAAATACAACTTTACAAGCCCATTTCCAAATTAAGCCTAATTAATTAAATTACAAATTTCCAAATTTCAAAATTAAATTAATCAAAGTGTATAGCCATAATTAATTAACCAAATTAATATTTCCAAAACACCAATTTACACAATTAATTATGATTATCATCATCAAATTATGTCCAACACAATTGAATCAAAAATCAATCATTTTCGATGCTTATGCTCACGGTAATTAGGGGATTTTATTGTCTAATTCCGAATTCAATCCAATTAAATCCTATATCAACATTTCCCAAATGATTTCAACTCATCCAATGATCAAAAACAAAAATCACCATGACTTAGGGCAAGCCATAACTTTCGGCCAAGCCAAATTATTGGGGAAAATTTGATCCAATTCAATTTTCATCAAATTGATCATGCATAACACTATGTTATCATCATTCAATCATATTCAAAAAATCAATTTCATCCAAACATGCTCAAATCAATTTTACCCAATTTTACCCTAATACCAATTTCATGCTTAAACAAGGCTCAAGATACCATTGTTGGGTTTCTAGGTTAGTCCCAAGATCATTCAAGCATAGAAATCATGTGAATACTCATAAGAAGTATGGCGGAATCATACTTACAAAGATCGGCTTTTACGATGTGAGGAACAACAAAAATCTTCAAGCTTTTCCTCCAATATGCTCTTGGCAATGGCCTCCATTTTTGTGCTCCAAGTGTTCGGCTAAGCTCCAAGCTTGGGTGTGCATTCCATGCCCATGGTTGGGTTTCCCTATCACCTTCGTGAGACTCCTAAAGTGTGCTAGCACCTTGGAAATTTTGCCACAAAATTCCCTAAGCTTCTTCTTCAGCTCTCAGCATTGAGAAACATTTTTGAGAGAATATGGCCCTTGGCCGTGAGAGTGGGAAAGGAGAAGAGAGAAAAATGAGATGGATTTTTGTGTATTTGGTTTTCAAAAAA
Source organism: Zanthoxylum bungeanum (assembly GCA_019454045.1). Classification (NCBI taxonomy): domain Eukaryota; kingdom Viridiplantae; phylum Streptophyta; class Magnoliopsida; order Sapindales; family Rutaceae; genus Zanthoxylum; species Zanthoxylum bungeanum. The sequence goes on from SKCR01044677.1 coordinate 34,751, forward strand.
CTAATACCAAAAAAAAAAAGCATCACTCATGAATAGTGACTGACATCACATCACTCAAAGTGACAAGGCATCCATCACTTGAATGACTAAAGATGTGACGCTTGATGTGACTTGTGGGCCGCACATGAATTCGAAATGTGAGTGGGCCCGCAAACACTCCCGGGCTCGGGTTCGCTAATTCCGAATTAACAAATTTTCTGTTGCGACGTAATTAAATCAAATTTAATTAAATAATTATGCATAGCAAAATTACTATTCACATCGCTAACGAATTAATTCTAAATTAACTCGTCCGCCCAAATTAAAATCTAATTTTAATTCCGCGTCGAAATCTAATTTTCGTATAATATATCGAATATCTTATTTGATCGATTAATTCCAAATTAATCGTTCTCTCCCTTTAAATAATATTTTATCCCAGATTAAATATCTCCGTAATTAATCCTAGATTAATTTTCTCTCTCTAATAATTAATCCCAGATTAATAATGTACGAGTCATACGTCATCGGTGAATCTTCGGGAAGCAACCCATGAGATCCCTGGATATGTTGGCAGTAAATCCGGTCGTCAGACTATCCGAATACGTATGTACCTAGTACTATGTTTTTACCGATTTATAAGACATGGTTGGCTTCTAGCAAAGCACCGTGCCTACCCAATTCTCCAGAAATATTCTTAAAGGAATATGTAATCTATATTAGGCGTAGTATACATAGTATTGCGTATTTCGATCCAGCATCGGATGTCACGTGCTAAGCCTGGGGCTGGAATTATGTATGCCCCGTACGAAGCATATATCGGATCTCTGGTAACTAGTCTCTATAATCGGATAATCATGACCTAGTCATATTATCCCGATGACTGCAGTACATAAGAGCACCAATTACGTATCTTACGTGACCATCATCTCCACTATGACTGGAGTGATACATCCATCTTGACATCACACCCAATACACTATGATTCTCAATATACCCAGAAGAGGCGTACACAGAACCTGTTAAAGCCATGGACGACCAAAACCAAAGTATATTGATTGTCGCAAGTATTAGCGGTGCAAGTCTCAGGTTAAGACCAAATACACCTACCCTGATTCGGACTTCCATAGACACATAGTTATACTACCAATGGAATTCCGAGGGGTCTATCCAGAGAGAAGTTGTTTCCGTACCATTGGTAAACACAACCTCCTATTACACTTGCATGAGTATCCTATACCCAAATATATGAGAACTATGCCGTTATGCTCCCACAACGCGCACAAGTGTAATACTAGTCTATTCCGCATTATCGATGTCCAATCTCGATAATACTACGAATATGGATATTTAATGATTAAACCTTCATGGATTGATACTGTCTCATATCATCTCAATCCGGAACTAATCATAAGGACCTTTTATCATTTATACATCTTGGAAATCTAATTACAAATGATAAAAGTGCAATTTCCTTTGTCACATAGTTTAATTGTACAACAACACCATGATCTGTACAAATAGTGATGCTATGGGTCATAATTGTCCAACAGTAATTACCTCGACTTGCATAGTTTAGCGAGATTATCTGTGATCGTCATAATTAACGAGTGGGTGAATTATGGACACGAAATTTAATTCAGTGATAAATAAACCTCGACTTAGAGAGTCCCACAATATGAAGTGTACTCGTTGAGCACTTGGGCAATGCATTATGAATAATATAGATTATTCATAATACTTCACTAGATTAAATTAGTTAATTCGAATTGTTTAATCGGTTAAAAAAAATACATTCATTAGAGAATTTTGGTCTTTAATAATTAATATGTATTTGTATTTGATACATATTAATTAATAGTCAAATGAGACTTTGACACATGTCATTAATATATGTATTTGTTATTTAATGTAAATAAAATACATATATGACAATAATCGCATTAATTAACTATTTAGGTGTTTAAATGTTAAATATCTAGATAATTAAATTATATCAATATTATATAATTGTTATGCAATAATGTTTGATTATTATTGGTTACATGTGGCATGATTCTTTTAAGCTTTAAGTATACAAATTGGATATGTTAACTTAAAGCTTATTATTATTTAATTAGATTAAATTATCCTAATGACCAAAAATCCCCTCCCTTAGTTGGTCATATCCTATTTTAAAGTGAAAAAAATTTATTTTCACTTGCAATGGAAGCCATGGCCGAACCCTCTCAAGAAGAAAAGCTCCCAAAAGTTTCTTGAAGAAACAAGAGAGAAGGTGAAGAAATCAAGAAGAAAGTTTAAGGAAATTATGAGATTTTGGGTAATCTTCAATAATCTTAAACTTAGAAAGTTTTTTCTTGTTCTTGAACATCTAGAATAGTTCTAGGGTTTCTTCCTTTCTTAGATTTTGGGGCTTTTTTATTTTTAGGATGGATTTGGAGGCTAGATGCATGTGTGAAGTTAGATAGAATAATATTAGTTCAATTTTATCATTTGATGAATTGTTGTCATTCTAGAGTGTCTTGACCATTCTTGTAACTCCTAGAATTTGTGGTGACTTTGGTTGGTGTAAGTATTAATATGATTAATGTTGAGAAAATTGATTTAAAATATGAAAAATGACAATTTTGGTTACCAAATCAGATCTGGAATTTCTATCTTTTTGGTGATGAAAAGTATGTTGTATAAATATATTGGATGTGTTTTGGACATTGGAACAATTGCCGGAAATTATTTCGGAGTTGAAATACGTGAAAAACGGTGAAAAATGATGTTACCAGGTGAGTATCGGGCTTACCGAGTTCGCTGTCAAAACAGTGAATTGGTCACTGTTTAAGTAGCTCATGAACTGCCCAAGTACTATTGGGACTGACCTGGGCAGCCCCCATGTGTATTGGTTTGTCGGTTCGGATAATAACGTGTTTTATGCCATTTTACGGAAATATATTTTCGTAAAAGTTTCGTAGTGTTTCTTAATTATTTATATCGTTATTTGATATCGAATAAATATATTTAGGTGAAATATGAATGAATTATTCATATTAGATATTGAATAATTTATTCGGTAAGTTTAAAAATTGTAAAGTTACGATTTCACGCCAACCGCACTTTCGCTTGTGCCTTCGCTAAAACCTCAACAAAAATGATATCAGGGCAGGTCTAATCCTTCATCTATTACATTTTTCATGCTTGATATATGATATATAATCGAATTTTTATATTTTCACATGCATGTAATTTAGATGTTTCTTAATTTTTTGTTCTACACTAACAGAAAACATAACAGAGATTTAATGGTTAAGTTAAGTTATGTTTTCCCAGGTAGAATTAAATTGCTGAGAAATTGACCTAGATTAAATATATGCATTTGATGTAGAGTAAAACCCTCTTTAGGAATGTCCCAGCTTAAATAAGGCATTAAAGTAATTAGTATTAGGAATACTTATTTCTTGGTCTGTCTTGTCAATACGGATGCAAATGATTTCCTGATGTTGTAGATGTATCATGCCAAAGCTGTGTAGTTATGGCTGATGGTAGTTCATTTGCGCCGGTAGAACTTATATGATAAGAGACAAATTCAAGTGAAAGTGGAAATCCTGAACGTGCCAAAGTTGTCAGGACTACATCGGTAACTTGAGTTTGTCATTGACAATTGAAGCCTTGATATGCCTCCTCTGAACGTGCCAAAGGTGTCACATTGAGAAACGGTCTGGACCAAAATCAGGAGTCATAGTGAGTGTGATTGACAATGAGTTGTCTACTTGTGAATATACGTAGGCGAGAACGTGCCAAAGCTATGATTCGAAATATATTCACGGGGTCCACCTCTCATTATGGAATTCGATTTAATTATTGAATTCTCATTTTCCGTTGGGGATCACGGTATTCCATAAAATAGTGGAAGACACTGCTGAGGTTAAAAATCCATAACTAAGGCAGTGTGTAATATTATGAAACTGGCCGCTTATGTTTCCTTTATTCTATTGTGTATATAGAATTAAACTTTTAATCCAATGCATGTATATTTATCTATATGTTTTCTAACTTCACTTATGGTTGCAGATTTCTAGAATAGGTTCTAGATTAATAGTAGACCTGGATATTGTTAGAATATTTTAAACCATCGAGAACTATTGTTCCGATTTTCAGGAAAAATCAAGACATTTAGTGACCTAGTTTCTAAGTCACGATAGGTAATCTAAATAGATATCCATTTTATGATATAATTCTGTAGAGAGAATAGTTTTTTTTTACTGTAAGAATTGACGTGAATTAGTTCATGTCTCGAGATTCTTGACTGGAATTAAGAAAACCCCATTAAGTATTTGTTTATCTAATAATGATGTTTCTTAGCTTTAGTGACCTTTAGAGGTAATGTGTCTGACACAGTTTGCTAATCAATTATTTGCAATTGTTGTGAATAGTTGAAGGCAAATTATAAAGCTAAAGAATGGAGATGTGTATAGTTGTGTGTAGAGAATATTGATTCTCACAATACGACAACTGTAGGTATTAGATACCAGATCTCCTGTATAGTTATTTAAAATATTTTTTAATGATTGTTTTGATATTTGATATCAGAACTTCCGACTATTGGATAGTTACTTGGTCTTTATAAACAGTTGTTACATATTTTAATATGACTAGTAGTTTCATTGATGAAGAGATAAACATTAAGAAAATATTTGGTTAAGTAAATAACTTAGGACAATGCTTTACGAGATTATATCACTTAAGCATTAGATGTTTATTCTGTATGGTAAAGGATGGTCTGATACGAGATCACACCACATATCTTTATCCATTTAATGAATATTATATTCGTGAATGTGAATAAATCTCATTTAACCAATGATTGTCATTGGACCATAAGATTTATTAAACTGATACATTAGATGAATGTAGTTTAATGAATTATAAATTACCTTGGATAGTTTTTTTTACTTCGTACCTTAGTTAATGAGTTGTTATGACTTAGTTATGTGTTTCTAAAATAATACATATTGAACGTCTTGAATGGTTCGAGAACTTTCAATATGTTTCTGATGAAATGCGGATAGCATATTTTGACTCGTTTAAAGATATTCGATTTGAAGTTTTTGAAAACTGTATCTTTAAAATTCATCATAAATCTTTGAATTTTTCAAAGATGTTTGATGCAATCAAACATATGAATTTATGGCAATTAGTTCTAAGGTTATTCAATGAATATGATTCTCACTCAATATTATTCTTCTACGATTCCATCGTGATGGAATTGGTTGGTGGGAGTAATCGAATCTTATATAATTTTATTTGTTTAATATTAAGTGTCACCGAATTAGTTTCAATACTCTTGGGGATATGCTCCAGTAACACTAATTCATCATTTTAATTAATGTTCCATTAGTTTCTACAGTTATATATATGATATGTATAAGTAGAAAATTCGAATCTTGAAAAGTTTTAGATTTGAATTTTTCTTTTGTATAATGGTTATATAATTAAAAAGTACTAGCGCCTTGGAGGTACAGGTAAAAATTTATCATTTATTCTAGTTAATAGAATATTATAATCTATTTGATAGAATATCTTTTCTACGATCCCGAGTAATAAAATTATTTTATTACTTGGCATATAACATCAGGTGTTGACCATTGTAGAAAAGACTTTACTTATTGAAGTCAAATGTGAGAGTGATAAACTATAAATGGAACTACATAATTAATAAGATGAAAAAGAACCTTAGACATCTTTCCTATAAATCCAATAGAATGTTAGAATCATTTGCAAAGCATTTGATATTTAATAGTTCTGTTGTTTTCTTATCGAAGAAAATTATCCTAGAACTTATGGTGGGAGCGATATTTGATATCAATTTCGGAAGTTAGCATTAAAAAATAGATCTAAGATTGTTCATAGTTTACTACGATCAAGTTTGGACTTGATTAAGCTTTCATTATGAACCTTTCATAAAGTGTGCAAATGGTTTTCGCATCAAAATCAAAGTGAGCTTGTTAAAGGTTTGACCTTTATAGTATGACAATGAGAAAGGTTATACTCAGCAATCTATTATAGATTCTGAGGAAAATTGTCTCTAGTCGCACTAATTGAATAATTAAAAATATGTTGGTTAATGTTGATATTAAGCTATGTATTTTAGTTAGGAATACAAAGTGGTGTTCCTGAATGGTTTCTTCGAAGAAGAGATCCATTGTGATTTCTTTGCTTGAAGAGTTCATTCTGGAATGGCCATAAAGTTTGTATTATGCTAAGATCACAATTTGATATACTAGTTTATAGAGCCTATTGTAAACTCAAATGAGCTTTCTGGAAATCTTTGTTCTCTAACTTTGATAATAGTCAGATTGTCTGATTTTATCAAAGCATAGAGGATACAAATGTGATAGTGGGAGCGTACATATTTCTTTCTAGGGTTGTATATCCTAACGACATTATCATTATTAATGTAATAATGAGATGTTTGTGAGGAAAAAGGTTTACCTAAGTCCTATTTTCTCCATGAAAGCAGTGTGAGTAGTATTTGTTATATTTGATATAAAGTCTTATATATGATATAAAACTAAAAGACTTGTGAGATACTCATATTAGTCATGCATTAACTATGATCTAATAAAGGACACAACAAGACTATCTGTGTGAAAGCAGTGTGAGTAGTCTTTGTTATAGTTGATATAAAGTTTTATATATGATATAAAACTAAAAGACTTGTGAGATACTCATATTAGTCATGCATTAGCTATGATCTAATAAATGACACAGCAAGACTATCTGTGTGAAAGTTAGTGTAACTGTTTAACAGTTAGTATAACAGTTTGAGAGTTAGTGTGTCTCTTGTATATAGTATTTATCTTTCGTAAAGTATGATTCCTTTGTCGAAAGAGAAATTGATTAGAATGTCTAGTCAATTTTATGCATCATAGGATGATGGTATAATGAATACTATATTATGTGCGATTAAAGATATCAATTTAATCATAATTGTTACAAGCTATTTTTTATACCTTGTAGACCATATGATGGGTCTTGAAACATGTTCTTTGTTATCTTTGAGATATTAAGAACGAGTTTCTTATTCATAGAGAATATAATCTGCAACCATTAGGGTCAGATTAGGTTTGAGTCTAATTATGACGTTAGATGATCTACGTCATATAGAGTTAGAAAAGATGCAGTGGGAGTGTCACAAATGATTCTACTATGTTAGTGGAATTAATTGTAGCTTATGAAGTATTGACTTATGAAGTTATAAAGAGACATTATAGATTATAAGTTTTGATATTAGTGTCGTGCTTGCGATTGTCTCATAGTATTTGGATTTGATCCCTAAATACATAGACAACTAAGTAGTTGTAGCACAATATTGATGTCGCGTCTGATTCATATTGATGTATAACTTAGGTTATACAAAATATGAATGATGTTGGCTAAGGGAAACGATTCGGTTTGTTGGACAAACTCAATATATTATAGCAGACCTACTTGTTATTGCCTACCTCTTGAGTACTAGGTGAACTCTTAAGGGCCATGAGTATGTGATACACATTGAGATGTGTATATGTTATCATGGATTGGCACTAGAGCAAGTGGGAGAAATTATTAGGGTTGGTGCTCAAAGTGCCAATCCGGATCGTATTCATGTCCGATTCATGAATACGAATAATTCTTTTTTCCATAATATTAATATTACTTACTTAATGGTAGGGCCTCTTATTTTTATATACATATTCGATCTAATTAAGATTAAATTGAAACTAAATATGATTTAGTGATATGTATATATTAGACAAAGACCCCGGGACTTATAACATAGTGTGTAGTTATAATGTAGTTTGTAATTGACATTGGAAAGCGTCAGTATAAGTTGTATATTCTCAAATAAAGCTCCTGGTTAAAATTTTTTGACACGGGTCAGTTAGTAAAATTCGCGGAGACTAGTATATATCGTATATTGTGACTTGGTCCGATGGTTTATCCCAATGAACCATGAGTCTTGGGAGACTTATATAAATGTGTAGGTGTTTATTTGATAAATAATGAATGACTCACCGAAGATTTTCTAATAGATGATACACCAAAGTCAATAGGAATCTTATCGAGTCGAATAGCTTAGTGGTACTTCGACTTGAGATACCGCTGTGGATATATGAGACATCCTCCATACTTTGATGGCAGTCACGTCAGCGATCTATTTAGATTATATCTCTGCATGTTCGTTGGGTGTGGACTGATACTCATGATATCCTGTGAGTATCAGATAGAATCTGTCAGTCCTATGTACAGGCATAGGTATCTTGAACGTGTTTATGATCTTGTAAATCCATGATCGTGGTATACTTCGAAAGTGAGTTCCGAGTGTTATTTTGATATCAAAAATCTGAAAGTCGACTATATTATACCTTTGGGATTTGACGTTCATATCTATATCCCCAGTATAATATTAATAGCCTGTGACGGAGGGATTATATGTATGCAATGACCTCGACTTGCATAGTTTAGCGAGATTATCCGTGATCATCATAATTAAGGAGTGGGTGAACTATGGACATGAAATTTAATTATGTGACAGATAAACCTAAACTTAGAGAGTCCCACAATATGAAGTGTACTAGTTGAGCACTTGGATAACGCGTTATGAATAATATAGATTATTCATAATACTTTACCAGATTAAATGAGTTAATTCAAATTGTTTAATTGGTTAAACGAAAATACATGCATAAGAGAATTTTGGTCAATTAATAATTAATATGTATTTATATTTAATACAAAATTTGATTTGGTACATATTAATTAATTGTCAGATGAAACTTTGACACGTGCCATTAATATATGTATTTGTTATTTAATATAAATAAAATACATATATAATAATAATCGCATTTATTAATTATTTAGGTGTTTAAATATTAAATCTCTAGATAATTAAATTATATCAATATTACATAATTGATATGCAATATGTTTGATTATTGTTGGTTACAAATTGGATTTGTTAACTTAAAGCTTATTTTTATTTAATTAGATTAAATTAACCAAATGACCAAAATGCTCGTCCCTAAGTCAGTCATAGCCTATTTTAAAGTGAAATTTTATTTTCTCTTGCAATGGAAGACATGGCCGAACCCTCTCAAGACGAAAAGCTCCCAAACTTTTCTTGAAGAAACAAGAGAGAAAATGATTAAATCAAGAAGAAAGTTTAAGGAAATTATGAGATTTAGAGGTAATTTGAACATCTGGTATAGTTTTAGGATTTCTTCCTTTCTTAGATTTTGGGGCTTTTTGACTTTGAGGATGGATTTGGAGGCTAGATGCATTTGTGAAGTTAGATTGAATAATATTAGTGTAATATAAGTTCAATTTTATCATTTGATGACTTTTTGCCATTCTAGAGTGTTATGACCACTCTTGTAACTCCTAGAATTGTTCTTGAGTTCTTCATTTGTGGTGACTTTGGTTGGTGTAAGTATTAATATGGTTAATGTTGAGAAAATTAGATTTAAAGCATGAAAAATAATAATTTTGGTTGAAACGTATGTACTTTTTATTTTTGGTGATGAAACGTATGTTGTATAAATGTATTGGATGTGTTTTGGGCATTGGAAAAATTGTTGGAAATTATTTCGGAGTTGAAAAACGTGAAAAACGGTGAAAAACGACATTACCAAGTGAGTTTTGGGCTTATCGGGTGTCCGATGTCCAAACAGTGAATTGGTCACTGTTCGAGGAGCCCATAAACTACCCAAGTACTATTAGGGCTGACTTGGGCAGCCCCCATGTGTATTGGTTGGTCGGTTCGGACAAAAATGCGTTTTATGCCACTTTACGGAAAAATATTTTCGTAAATATTTTGTGGTGTTTCTTAATTATTTATGTCGTTATTTGATATCGAATAAATATGTTCAGGTAAAATATGAATGAATTATTCATATTGGATATTAAGTAATTTATTCGGTAAGTTAAAAATTTTAAAGTTACGATTTCACCCAAAACGCCCTTCCGTCTATTTCTTCCCTAAAACCCCAACAATATTTTCATCCCACGATAACAACAAGGCTGCGTAATGACATCACGTTATTCATGCAATATGAATTAGAGTCCTTATACGAGGCATGAGAGAGATATAAAGACCTGTTTCGTTAGTGCCCACATCATAAGATAGTTAAATGGCTGCAGGTGCTCTAATGGCTAAAAGTGAGAACCATGCACGAGATCCACTGGAAGAGATACCTAATAACAACGCCATATGCCCAACTAAAAAAAGTATTCATCAACAAGCAGCAATAGTCCATGGGTTAAAGCTAAAACCAAATCTACAAATGTCTAGAGATCCTTGGTATGCAGGCTGCGAACAATGTTAGAGATACTAGTGCAAGGTGTGGGAGACTACAGAGTACAGAAGCATCCTAATTTTGGATGGAAAAATAACCAAGGGGAAAGACCACAAGATATGTCATAATTCCAACAACAGCAAGGTTTGTAACAAATTCTCTGGAAGGTGCTCACAATAAGTCAAATATGAGGCCCTTCTTTGGAGTCAGACAACAACCATAAGATCACTGGAAATTGAAATGGGGCAGCTAGACCTTAATCAAAGCCAGATGCCACAATGAGCTCTCCAAAGTAACATAAAAGACAATCCAATGAGGTGTGTAGTGCCATACTGCAAAGAACAACCACGAGAAGTACGTTCATTCAGTAATGAGAAAGCCCAAGCAGTTGAGCCAACTATTACCACTACACCAACAATGCAAAGAGAAGTATGTTGGACTATGAACCAAAACCTCCATTCCTGACTAGGTTGATGTCAAAGACAAAACTAGAGGAATATAAGGAGGGGTAAACACATAGAAGAGCGACAACTTTACTTATAGGCAGTACTATCAAAGAGAAAAGGCTCACAGAGGTGTGTAGTGCCATACTGCAAAGAACAGTCGCGACTAAAACAACCGTGACTAAATGTAAGGATCCTGACATCTTCAACATAGATTGCACTAATACGGATTGCAAGTCAAAAGCATAATGTTATTTAGGGTCGAGAATAAATTTAATTCCTCTAGTGATGGAGTAGAGATTGGGGTATTATAAGCTACAACCAACCTCCATCTCCCTGCAGTTTACTAACATAACCATCAAGATGTCCAAAAGAAATATCATAGACGAGATGGTAAAGGTAGCTAATTTTGAGCTTCTTGGGATATATGTCCAAGAGCATAATGTAATATGTAAACGGGATTTCATTTTAAGTATCAAACGATGCATTTTATCATTTATTAAAATATTAATTTTAAAGTCTCATAGCATAAATTATCATGTATTCCCTTTGATGCTAAATGTATTTTCAAACTTAGTGTATAAGTGTTATACACAAGAAGATTTAAGTCTGAAATTAGTAAACCTAAATAGTCCGTAGAGAGCAAAAAATGATCGACACTTCATTTAGGGTTTATCTACAGGTACATTCTATTCCATATTGTATGACAACTTTGATCTGGGTTCGTTCATGTGGTGACATGAAAATAGAGGAACCTTCTATGATACGATCATATCAGACTGGACCAAGATAGAAATGAATTTCTTTTAATACTTGTTAAATAAAGAAATTCATATCAGTCTAATAGATTATCATATATGGATTGATTTAGAATCTTGAGTGTACTACGAACTCCTGCATGATAGGCTATGTCCTTTGATTTAAAAAGGTGAGGTTGGTGAAGAAATCCCGACCAATAGCTACGTATTTTGGGACATGGTTTGGTGTGTAGCTGGGGATGTTTTACATAGATATGGAATCCACTCCTTGTGAGAAGTAGATGAGTATCTTCCTTAAGGGTTGATTCAGTACTTGAACGATTAGAGAGCTCAAGTCTTTTTATTACGAATAGAAAGATTAATGTTCATAATAGTTATGCATAAATCGTTCATTAGAGAATCAATGGTATTTATGGCACAAAATAATTAGAGAAGTTTGTAGAAAATTATGACCCGGCTCTAATTATGAGATAGTCGTGGAGGGTTAATCTGTATGCAGTGATTATATCGGTGGACGCCGATGACTTTCGGTATAAAATATATCTACAGTAAAGAGAGTGCAGTTTTACGTTTTTAGTGGAATAACCTAAAGTTAATAATTCAGAATATTTAATTAAAGAGTTTTAATTAATATTTCGATATTATTTGAGCTCAAAACTGTAGATCCATTAGGTCCCAGTGTTAGCTCGTTACACTATAAGAATCCATATAATAATTGGATAATCCAATTATAAACTCACTTGATAAATATTAAATAATTGAGAATTAATTATTGATATAATTATTAATTTGATTAATAATTATATAATATCACACTTTGTAATTATATATTAAAATATTTAATATATAGCTTTCATATTAATGATTATTAGATAATCATTTAATATAGGATTTGATTTTTAAATTAAATTTGGTTTAATTCAAAATCAAATATGAAATTTATATCATGATATGCATTACATGTTAAATTCTAATTTCAAATTAAATGATATTTGATATTACATTCAATTTTTGAAATTAATAATTTTAAAGTGACAAAAAGGCCCTTGGCCAAATATTAATATTTATATTAGGGTTGGGATTAATTTTATACAAGCATGTTTTTAACCTAAATCATATATATAAATTTAAAGGTTTTCTCTTCTCATTGAAACCCTAACCACTTTCATAATTTCAATGAGATTGAAATGAGAAAAATGAAAGAATATTGAAAAAAAATTTCTCAAGAAAAAAATTTATCTCAAGTGAGTAAAATCGAGCCCACCCTCATAGATTTTTAGTGTTAAGATATAACATGAAAGATCGAGTGGAGGACCCAATCATATAGACATGTTTCACGGTATAAGGAAATTGTTGATCACATTATACATATGATCAAAGGCAAAAATAGATGATCAAAATGTGATGTGGGTGATTATAATCATATGGCAATTGATCAAAGTGAGAAATAAAGAAATCAATTGTTGGACTACACGCATGTCATGCATATGATCAAATCCAGAATCTCATATGATTAAAAGAAAAAAT
>SKCR01044678.1:0-48032 GCA_019454045.1 Zanthoxylum bungeanum
CGATATTCCGAAACCCAAGGCTTGACCAAAGGTTTGTGAAATATTGAAAAGATAATTGACATATCCCAAAGTGACTACCATTTGGATATGGAAGACACAAGGAATTAAAGAAAGGGCGAGGCTCTAACTTTAAAAATATTTGTCAAAGTTATGTTCACTGCTAGTATTGAAATTGGATTTTAAATACTTAGTGTGGTACATAAAATATATGTATTGATGTTCAGAATCCGCTGTGAGCTGGATACTGGCTTCAAGCCGAGATTTCTCTGCGAATTGGAAACGGGACGAAAGTCGCTGTTTCGACCGTAGATACCTAAGTTTAGGAACTACCCTTTGGGTATGTACTTAAATTAGGAAATGTTATAATGTAACTAGTTTGACTAGAGACATTATCTCTATATCAGTGTTTAATCCGATGCGGATAAAACCTTTATATTCTAGAACACTAAAGTGTTTCATTATATAAAGATGATACTGAGATAAATACATTGGATGTAAATAACAGAATTTATATTTTGAATATAATAAAATCTCAAACATATAAAATGACAAATAAATAGCTCAAATTGATTTGATCAATGGAGACTTATTTGTGGCATTGTTGTCTAGGACACAATTAAACAAGACTCGTATATCCACACTTTTGAAGAGTGGATACTAGGACTGATTTGACTATTCAAATAAGGTCTACGAATCTAGTTTATTAGGTTAAATACCTAAAATACTATTTACTTGGTAATAGTAAAAGGGCCACCGATCTGTTAGCCCTATTCATGGTGAATTAAGTGGGCCCGTATCTAGCTAGGCTAGATGTGAACATGAATATTTCGTGACCTTACGGATGTGGCATCACGTCGTGGTTATGTGTTTCTTTTGAAGAACACAGATCGGAAACTTTTGAAGTTTCGACACGAAGTAAACAAACAGATCGGCTATAGTGTTATTCCGCCACGGTGAGACCGAAATGAAAATACTTAAGCAGTAAGTTTCATATATAAATGAAAGAGTACGGTGTTCTTTCATGTGAGGACTCCTCCCGAGACACGTCAGTTAGACGGTGCGTCTGAACTAAAACCGAATTTTGTTAGACATGATAAGGTTTATCACGAGTCGCTTTGAGCTACTATTTCCTTCAACAGGATATGTATTAACAGTGTAAAACTTATTTGGAATAAGGTTCCATATAAATCTGTTTGACAGATATCATATAGGATATGAACAGGAAAGAAACGGGGTTTCTCATTCCTGATAATTTGGGTATGCCAGGCATAGCGTTTGGATGATACCAAACTAAGGACCCAAATTGGATAAGTGCCAATATAGGTTATCATAAGGGAAACCTTAAGTATAGTACTTATAAATCCCACATGAGAACAATGTGATTGTTGCTCACCATGCGGTTTTCCTGAGAGAAATTCCGATATGCAGTGGTCAGTGGGAGGATATTGATACTCGATGAAAATCAGAGTAATATTGTTCAAGGCACGAAGTCCTTAATGGAACACAAATAGTTCATCTATGATGAATCTATACCATTAATCTTCAAATACATGGATGGCAACATACCAACGTACAAAGCTAGGCTTTTGACGGAAAGGTATCGTTATCAACATTGTGTTGATAACGGTTCAACCTTTTTACCTGTTGCCATGGTAAATCCATTTTGAAAATGCTTGAAAATAGCTGTATATTTCATTTATGAAATATGTCAGTTATAAATCAAAATCGCTTTCCTGAAAATGAAACTTTTTGGAGGATGTTTACAACATCCTGACGATTTTGTATAACCGACAAACAAGGTTTGCGGGTTATTCGATCCATGTTTGGATCATTGCAAGCATAAGGTTCTTGGAACTGACGTTTTGAAATAATCATAACGGTTTATGATTTGACTCAAAACGAAATAATTCTTGTGTATATAAGGAGGTTAGTGGGAGAGCGCACTAACAGTGAATTCCCATATTCCCATATAGCTATTGGTGAAAGCTTGGCTTTCATAAATATTCTTTCATAGAAATTCTCCGTAGAATTCTGGGGAGTAACAACCTTTATTCAAGGAATAAAGATCTACTGGGATAGATTTGGAGTTGTTAACACTCTCTGGGAAATTGTACATTTAAAATGTACTTGTATTGGTGTCTCATACGCTTCGAGCATATGGAGTCACAATCGGGTCAATCCAAGTGATAGTCACTGGATTGAAGTTAAGAACATCTGTTAGTATCTCTGAGAACTAAAGATGCTATCTTTTACTATGGAGAAGGAGAACTTGAAGTGACTGGGATCACTGCTGCAAGTTTCCAAACAATTAAATACTACGGTACTATAAAGTTTGAACACCGGGACAGTGAGCTGGAAATCTTCCAAGCAAGATAACTGTTGCCGAATAAACAACAAATACGGATTATTGCTGCAGCTGAGGCAGCAATAGAAGTCTTTTGGATCGAAAGTAAATCTAATTAGAATAGATATAGTTCTGTTAGCAGCTGAGCTAGGCGTCAGCACAAGCTAAGGAATTAAAGGTCTCATCGACGATCCAGATATATACTTCTATATCATCTGATTCGTTCGGATCATACATCGTAGCGATGTGATGATCGTATAAATCGCGTCAAACGATAATCGAACAAATCCGCTAACGAAAACCTTTCCTCAGCATTTGAGCGAACCTTACATAGTTCGGGTGTAGGACACTTGAGTGACTCGCTACGTGCCAAGTGGGGATTGTTGGATAATATGACCCATAGCGTCACTATTTGCACAGAACATTGTGTTGCTGTAGCAAAATTAACTATGTAACAAGGAAATTGCACTCTCGTCATTTGTGATTAGATCACCATAGATATATAAATGAAGAGAGGTCCCTATGATTAGTTCCTGGATTGAGATGATATGAGACAGTATCAGTCCACAAAGGATTAATCATTAAATATCCCTAGCCGTAGTATTATCGAGACTGGACATCGATAATGCGGAATAGGCTAGTATTGCACTTGTGCGCGTTGTGAGGGCACAACGGTATAGTTCTCATATATATAAGTATTGGATACTTGTGCAAGTGCGATAGGAGGTCGTGTTTCACCGATGGTACGGGAAACAGCTTCGCTCTGGATAGACCCTTCGGAATCCCATTGGTATTATGACTAGGTGTCTATGGGAGGCCGAAATCAAGGTAGGTGTGTATAGTCTTAACCTGAGACTTGCATCGCTAATACTTACGACAATCGGTAAACTTTGGTTTTGGTGGTTGGGGGATCTTAACTGGTTCTGTGTTCACCTCTTCTGGGTTTATCAGGAATCGTAGTGTATTGGATGTGATGTCGAGACGGAAGTATCACTCCAGTCATAGTGGAGATGATGTCACGCAGGATACGGTATTAGTGCTCTTAAGTGATGCGCATCTAATCGTGATATTATGACCAGGTCATGAATATCCGATTATAGAGACTAGTTACCAGACATCCGATATGTGTTTCGGACGGGGCAGACACTTATCCAGCCCCAGCCCTAGCACGTGACTATCTGATACTGGGCCAATATGCAAAATACAATCGTATACTACGCTTGATACAGATCTAAATATTCTTAAAAGGATATGTCCGGAGAATTGGGATGACTTGGTGCTTTGCTAGGAGTTGACCTTGTCTCGTAAATCGGTAGAACGTAGTACTTGGTACGTACGTGATTCGGATACTCCGACGACCGTATTTACTGCCAACTTATCCGGAGATCTCATGGGTCGCTTCCCGATAATCCACCGATGACGCACAACTCGCACTCTTGAATAATCTGGGATTATATAGAAGAGAGAGAAAATTAATCTAGGATTAATTACGGAGATATTTTATCTAGGATAAAATGTCGTCTAGAGAGAGATAACGATTAATTTGGAATTAATCGGTAAATTAATATATTCGATGTATTAAACGAAATTAGATTTCGACGCGGAATTAAAATTAGATTTTAATTCGGGCAAACGAGTTAATTTAGAATTAATTCGTTAGCGACGTAAATAATAATTTCGCTAGGCGCAATTATTTATTTAAATTCGATTTAATTAACGTCGCGACGTAAGTTCGGTATTTCGGAAATATCGAACCCGAACGCGTGAGTGCACGTGGGCCCACTTCATTTGGAAACGTGTGGGGCCCACATGACACATGTCATATTATGCATTATTTAATTCTAATGCATTGCATGGAGATAGTGTACAATGCACTCAATGGTTTTGCATGGAAATAGAGTGTTTGACACTCTAAGCCATTGCATGATTTGTGTCATAAGTTTATTATTAATTTAATAAATATTATGGCATAAATATAAATTGATTTTTTGTAACAAAAATCATTTAACTCTCTCATTCTCTCTTCTCACCTCACGCCCAAACTGAAACATGTTACTGGTTTGGAACCAATTTTGGCGTGGACTTTAGGGAAGCAAAGAGTGATTTTCATGGTGAAAAATCATGTGCTAGCACACATACGAGTCTTGCGAAGGTGGTAGGGAGGTTCACCCATGAGCCGGGATCCATCGGACGAAGCTCGGAGCTCCGTTTCTTCACTCAAATTTCTGTTTTGCAAGGTAGTGGACTGCCACCAGTGGGCGTGAAAGGCAGTGAAGAAAATGGCTTGATTCGTCTTCAAATCGACTCAACCGATCGATGTGAGTATTCCGCTACCTCCGTTGATGTATTCACGCATTATTTCATGTCTTGATTTGATCTTGGGACCTTAGAAAAACTCAACAGTGTGACAAGTTGTCACTTGATTTGATTGATTGATGTATTAGGTGAGAATCATTATTGCTTTTTGCTTTTGACTTTTGCTTTTTTGAATTTTGAAAATTAAAAAAGTTGGAAGATATATAAACCATAATTCATTTTTTCTTTTCCTAATTCTCTCTCCACTTTCACGGTTTCTAGGAAGCCTTTCTTCCCTCCATTTTCTCTTCTCCTCTCACGGCTCACTGCCGATTTCTTCCTCAAATTTCTGGTTTGACAGAAAATAAAGGAAGATGAAGAAGTGCTAGCACACCTTGGGTTATACATAGGTGATAGGGAAACTAACACATGAGCTTGGAATCAATTTTGGAGCTTCCATGGTGTCTCCCATGGCCGAATCTTCGAGGACTTTCACAGCCAAAAACCGAGCACCACTGCAGTTCAAAGAGACCAAAATCGAGCTTCATGGAGGAGGAAAAGTGGTTTTGTTCTTCGCATCTCAAACCGTTCAATGTGAGTATGTATTCCGCCTTACTTCTTTGATGTATTCATGAGAATTTCTTGCTTGATTTCATGAATCTTGGGACCTAATTAGAAATCAACACATTCACATTTCGAATTCGAGTGCGGCACTTAAGTCAAATCTAGCGTCAAATCATTAGTCACATCAAGCGTCAAATCACATGTCACTTTGATTGATGTGACAATTGTCACTTGATTGATGTGAATAGTGATAGATGTTGATGGAGGTGGTTGTGTGCATTAATTGCCAAATTTTGGCTCCAAATCTTGTTGACTTTTGAAAGCCATATACAACTTTTTGTCTTGATTTTTTGTATAAGGTTTTGGAAACCATAAACATACAAAACTCTCTCCTCCTTCTCTCTTGTTACACGACCAAGGGGCTGCCTTTTTCTCTTCTGGTTTGCTCACTGTCGTGAGATAGGGGAAGCCAAAGTGTTGTGTTTTTGTGGCAAAACCATCAAGAGCTAGCACTCCGAGATACAAGCGAAGGTGATAGGGAAGTCCACCAATGAGCTTGGAATCACCATGACGAAGCTTTGAGCTTGGAAGATGATCCAAAACCGAAAATGGAGGACCAAGTTATATTGCACTGCCGTGAGCTGTAGTGGGCAGAAAATCATTTTTGTTCAACGTCGCGTCGCTCAACCGATCGATGTGAGTAATCCGCAACTCCGTCGTTGTATTCGCACTTGTTTCATGTTTGTTAAATGATCTTGGGATGCTTAGAGAACTCCAACATCTCTAAGGTCCCAAGGATCATTATCAAGCACGAAACATACATGTGAATACAACAAAGAAGTTACAGAATACTTACATTGAGCGGTTGAGGCGATGCGATGAAGAACAAAAACTTTTTAAGCCCTTTGAGACTACTCCAATGCTTTCGGCACTCACTGGTTTTGCTCATCCATTTTCGGTCCAAGCTCCAAGCTTTTGGGTGGTTATTCCAAGCTCACAAGTGTGGTTCCCTATCACCTTCGCAAGACTCTAAAGCATGCTAGCACTCCGTGAAAATTTGCAACAAATCCTCATTAAGCTTCTTCTTCATTCTCGGTGAAACCAGAAATTTTAGGAAGAAATTGGCCCTAGGTCGAGAGAGAGAGGGAGAAAAGTGGAGAGAGTGTGTTGTTTTGTTTTCCAAAAACTAATAAAATGATATACCAAATTTTGGTATTAGGCTTTCAAAAAGTCAAACCAAGATTTGGAGGCAAAATGGCCATAAATGCCATCAACCACTCATGTCACTATTCACATCAACCAATGATGACAAGCATCACTTCACTCAAAGTGATGTGACTTCCATCACTTGATTGACTAGTGATTTGACGCTAGATGTGACTTGTAGGCCGCACTTAAATTCGCAATGCGAGTGCGCCCGCAAACACTCCCGGGCTCGGGTTCGCTAATTCCAAATTAACGAATTTTTCGTTGCGATGAAATTAAATCTAATTTAATTAAATAATTTTGCCTAGTAAAATTACTATTCACGTAGCTAACGAATTAATTCTAAATTAACTCGTTCGCCCGAATTAAAATCTAATTTTAATTCCACGTTGTAATCCAATTTCGTATAATATATCGAATATATTATTTTTTGTTTCCAAATTAATCGTTTTCTCTCTTTAATTAATATTTTATCCCATATAAAATATCTTCGTAATTAATCCCAGATTAATTTTCTCTCTCATCATTAATTAATCCCAGATTAATAAAGTGTGAGTCATACGTCATCGGTGAATCATTGCATGATTCTACTGAGAAAATGCTTTCGTAAGTGGATTTGCATGATTATCATCTGATGCGATTTATATGATCATCACATCGCCATGATGTATGATCCGAACGAATCAGATGAATATCGAATTATATATCTGGATCGTTGATGAGACCATTAATTCTTTAGCCTGTTCTGTAGCCTAGCTCAGCTGCTAACAGAACTATTGCTAATCTTATTAGGATTATTATCAATCCAGAAGGCTTCTATTGCTGCCTCAGTTGCAGCAATAATCCACTTTTTTTGTTTATTCGGTAACAGTATCTTGCATAGAAGATTTACAGGTCACTGTTCCGTTATTCAAACTTTGCATTACCTTTGCTATGACTTATAGTCTTTATTACCGGTTAGGAAACTTGCAGCAGTGAACCCAATCACTTCAAGTTCTCCTTCTCCATAATTTAAGATAGCATCCTTAGATCTCTAAGATACTTAAGGATGTTCTTAACATCAATCCAATGATTATCATTTGGATTGGCCTGATTGTGAATCCATGTTCTCAAAGCATATGAGACACCAGGTCACGTACATTTTTCAATTTACTAGTACTCGGAGACTATTAACAACTTTTGGATCTATCCCAGTAGATCTTTATTCCTAGAATAAAGGTTGTTTCTCCCAAGAATTCTACGGAGAATTTTCATGAAAGCCAAGCTTTCACCGATAGTCTTATGGGAATATCATTTCCAAGAAATGACATATCATCATTTATTTAGGACATTCATTGTCAGTGCGCTCCCACTAATCTCCTTACATACACAAGAATCATTTTCGTTTTGAATTAAATCATATACCATTATGATTACATCAAAACGATAATTCCAAGAACGTTATGCTTGCTTCAATCCATCCATGGATCGAATAACCTGCAAATCTTGTTTGTTAGTTATGGTACGACAAAACCGTCGAGATGTTATAAACATCCTCCAAAAGGTTTCCGTTAAGGAAAGCGGTTTTTGCATTCAGCTGCCATATTTCATAAATGAAATATGCAACTTTAGCAAGCATTATCCAAATGGATTTATCATGGCAACAGGTAAAAGGTTTCATCATAATCGACACAATGTTGATAACGATACCTTTTCACTACAAGCCTAGCTTAGTACGTTGATATGTTGCCTTCCATGTATATCTTCCTTGAAGACTTTTATAGTACCAATAGGCACAATGCCTTTCGGTACATCAACTTGTATCCAAACTAAGTTGTTATACATGGAATCCATTTCGGATATCTTGGCAGTTTGCCATAATAGGGAGTCGATATCTTGTATCACTTCCTCATACGTAGTCAGTTCGTGATCCTCAATAAGATTGACATCTTTATGAGGTGAGATCAGAAACTCATACCCCAGGTTGTTTTCTGACTCTCTCCGACTTACGCGGTTCTTGTGTATTCGAAGATTATTGGTATAGTTTCATCATTGATGAACTATTTGTGTTCCATTAAGGAATCAGTGCCTGGAATAGTATTACTTTGTTTTTCATCGAGTTTTACTTTCCTCCCACTTACCACTGCATATTGGTATTCCTCTTAGGAAAACCGCATGGCGAGCAACAATTACATTGTTCTCATGTGAGTTGTTTAAGTACTATACTTTGGTTTCCCTAGGATAACCCACAACTTAGGCACTTATCCGATTCAGGTTTTAGTTTGGTATCATCCAAACATATGCCTAACATTCCCAAATCTTCAGGAATGAGAAATCCAGTTTCTTTCCTGTTCATATCTAATATGAAATCTGTCTAACAGATTTTTATGGAACCTTATTCTAAATAAGTTTTGCACTGTTAATGCGTATCCGTTTGAGGAAATGGTAGCTGAGAGTAACTAATGATAAACCTTATCATGTCCAACAAAATTTGGTTTCTCCGTTCGGACACACCGTCAAATTGACGTGTTCCGGGAGGAGTCCTCATTGAAAGAATACTATACTCTTTCAAGTATTGAGAAAATTATTGCTTAAGTATTTTCATCATGGTCTTACCTTGATTGTTTTATACTTTAGTCGATCTGTTTGTCTATTTCGTATCGAAACTCTAAAAGTTTCCGATTTGTGTTTCAAAGGAAACACATAAGCATAATGCGATGCCACATCTGTAAAGGTCACGAAATATTCATATCCACCTCTGGCCTAGTTAGATATGTGCCCACTTACGTCACTATGAACCAGGGCTTACAGATCGGTGGCATTTACATTTTTACCAAGTAAGTAGTGTTTTTGGCACTTTGCCCAATAAACCAGATTCGTAGACTTTATCTGAATAGAATCAAATTTGTCCTAGTACCCACTCTTCAAAAGTATGGATATACGAGTCTTGTTTAAATTGAGTCCCAGACAACAATGCCACAATTTAGTTTCAACTGATTTATTCATTTTTGAGCTATTTGTTTGTCATGTTATACGTTTGAGATTTATTTATATTCAAAATATAAATACTGTTATTCACATCTAATGTGTTTATCTCAATATCAAATTTATAAAATAAAACACTTTGGTGTTCTACAATATAAAGGTATATCCGCAACAGATTAAACCCTGATATAGAGATACCTTCGGGTGTGTACTTAATTAGGAAACTGTTACAATGTAACTTAGGTTTCTACGGTTAAAACAGTGACTTTCGTCCCGTTCTCAATTCGCAGATTGATCT
The DNA here is from genome assembly GCA_019454045.1 of Zanthoxylum bungeanum. NCBI lineage: Eukaryota > Viridiplantae > Streptophyta > Magnoliopsida > Sapindales > Rutaceae > Zanthoxylum > Zanthoxylum bungeanum. The sequence goes on from SKCR01044678.1 coordinate 9,672, forward strand.
CATCTGAAGTCAGTATCCTGCTCTTAGTAGATTCTGCACACCAGTACATGTTTATGTCCCACAACTAGTATCTACAATCCAATTTTAATACTGGTAGTGAACATTTTATAACAAACATATTTGAAGTCGGAGCCTTGCCCGTCTTCAAATCCTTCATGTCCGCCTTATCCATAGGGAAGTCACGCTTCCGCGATCCCGTTTGCCACAATTTAGGCAGACATTTTGGGATATGTCCATTATCTTCCCAGAAGATTATAATGATTTTGCCTTTACCCTTTTTCCACACCTAGAAGCCTTTGGTCAAGCATTGGCCTTCTAGAATGTCGAAATAAAATGCGCCTTACGCTTCTTGCCTTATTGCAAACTTTGGCTTTGACTCCTTGAGTATAGCCATTAACTCTCCAAGAGTTTACTATTGCAATTTAGTACTTCTAAGATCTAAGAATAGATCTATGAAGATCCTTCAATTTCAATATCATACTATAAGGATCTAATCCTTAGTTCTGACTAAGAAATTAAGGAGTCTATTTGGCAAGTATAACGGATTAAGCACTAAAGTTATCATCACATGAATATTCCAAATATCAGGCTCTACTATTTGCTTAACTTCGGGCTTAGGCGTAATATGTTATTTTATCAAATAAAGTAACTTATTAGTTTCCAGGACCATCCTGAAATTTTATTCCCAATTTGAAAATTAAAGTCATTTAAATACATTTTCCCCAGGATTTTGTTTTAAACACTAATCTTTCAATTATCTTGATTCTAATAGTCCAACTATTTAATCAAAGATTTTAGGTACTATTTATTATAATGATTATTATAGTCCAATTATATAATCAACTATAAATGAAATAGTTTGAATACAGGCCAACTGTTTTAAAATAACATTAATTATTAGTCCAACTAATATATTAATTTAACAACGAATAATTTCAATGAGCGCGTATGGCAAGTAACTAAACGAATATTGCAAATTCAATACTTGCCTCCCATTATTTTTCGGCGAGCCTCTAACCCTCTGTGGAGTACTCGGGAAACCTTGTTTCCTAGTGGGCTAGGATCCCGTAAATAACACACAATCTTGACTTTGGCCAACAAATTGTATGATAATTAACTAGGTAGATCTCTAAGATCAATTGGATCCAATCCAATTCCTAGATCCAGTAGGTGGACATCCAAGTCCGAAACATATATCTTATATATGCCAATATATCCAATATATTGCCTAACTTTTTTCCTCTGAATCAACTAAGCCTTGGCTTTATCACAACAAACTTAGTGATCCCAGTTAAGCTGAACCCATTGACCATGGAAAGCTTCGTAATCAATGTCGATGGACAAGAAGTGATATTGACTTTGGCCAACAAATCACAACTTGGACAAGACACCAATATGGAACAAAGCCTTCATGATTCAAACACATCCTCGACGGACAAATGCCTTGACTTTGGCCAACAAACCAATGCCAGTCTTGGATCTTGAGTAAGAATCACTCAATGGAAGGAAAAAAGCTTAATATGATGTTGAGGGTTTTTCGCGTTCAATTGGCAACCAATTAATTATCTTTGTTAAGGTCTCATCATCATACACCCTTAAACATGCATTCTAAACAAATAACAAGGCGCATATAAATAAATATAATAATGATATGCGGATGGATACTTAACACATTGTTCTTAGAACATATCTCTCCATTTCCTCTCTCCCGCTAGCACAAGTATTGCTTCTACCCGTTACATAACACTTCTAAAGAAACCTCATTTACATTGAGGGGAATAGGTGAGAAGAGAAATACAAAGAGTAATGAGGTAATAGGCCGGACACGCAGGTCCAATTAATAAATTCTAAATTTATTACAACAATTTCCAAAATTGCCCCACCCATCTATATCCATCTGATATACATTATTCATGCATCGCAACCATGTATTCACACAAGCATGTTATCAATCAATCTAATCCAATTAATTAATCTGATAATTAATGACCATCCAATGTTCAAACAACGATTTGGTTTTGCGCGAGTCCAACTCGTTTTGCGAATAAGTACTCAAGTATGAATTCTTGAATTAAATTAAACTACAACATTAAATCCAATTTAATATGTATTTAATACTAATTCACTATTTAATTCTAAATTAAATATTACACTTTATTAACGAACCTTTACGACTTAGATTCCAAATCTAATCGTTACGGGTATCAAAGTCCGATTAACATCCAATGTTAATTTAATTTAAAGTCCAATGGGCTTTCAATTAATTTCTTAAGGCATGGACTTTTGGTCAACATGGGTCAAACCCAAATACCAAAGCCCATTTAAGGAATCACCCTTATATGCCAAGAAACCAATTTAGGCCCATTAGGCCCAATTTAATTAAAGGTCCATTAAGTCATAATTGGACTTTTTGGAGATGTATTTGGGCCCAATTGGATCCAACCAATTTAGCCTAAACCCATCTTGGTACAACCAAGCTCAATTACAACTTTACGAGCCCAATTCCAAATTTGGCCCAACATAATTAAATTCCAAAATTCCAATTTCACAATTTAATTACTAAAAGTGTAATGCCATAATTAATCACCCAAATTAACATTTCCAAAATACAAATTTGCACAATTAATTATGCTCATTTTCATCAAAACATGTCCACAAATTTTAATCAAAAATCAAACCCATTTCATGCTTATATAGTCTCAGCATTTTGGGGATTTTCTTGTCCGATTCAGTTTCAATCTAATTAAATCCATAATCAACATTACCCAATGTTTTCAAACTCATCCAATGATCAAAAAATAAAAAATACCAAGACATTATGGTACATGTAGTATTCGGCCAAGCCTCACCAAATTGGGGAAAATTGTTCCAAATCAATTTTCATGTAATTGATCATATCCAACTTCAATTAAACATCATTCAAGCATACTCAATCAATTAATTTTATAAAATCATGCTCAAAATCAATTTACCCAATTTTAACCCTAAGTTCATGTTTCATGCTCAATTGGCTCAAGATACCATTGTTGGGTTTCTCTAAGGTCCCAAGGATCATTATCAAGCAAGAAATATACATGTGAATACAACAAATAAGTTGCGGAATACTTTCATTGAGCGGTTGAGGCGATGCGATAAAGAACAAAAACTTTTTAAGCCCATTGAGACTCCTCCAAGACTCTCGGCACTCACTGGTTTTGCTCCATTTTCGGTCCAAGCTCCAAACTTTTGGGTGGTTATTCCAAGCTCACAAGTGCGGTTCCCTATCACCTTTGCAAGACTCTAAAGCGTGCTAGCACTCCGTGAAAATTTGCAACAAATCCTCACTAAGCTTCTTCTTCATTCTCGGTGAAACAAAAAATTTAGGATGTAGTTGGCCCTAGGCCGAGAGAGAGATGGAGAAGAGTGGAGAGTGTGTTTTTTTGTTTTCCAAAAACTAATAAAATGATATACCAAATTGTTATTAGGCTTTCAAAAAGCCAAACCAAGATTTGGAGCCAAAATGGCCATAAATGCCATCAACCACTCATGTCACTATTCACATCAATCAATGATGACAAGCATCACTTCACTCAAAGTGATGTGACTTCCATCACTTGATTAACTAGTGATTTGATGCTAGATGTGACTTGTGGGCCGCACTTAAATTCGCAATGCGAGTGCGCCCGCAAACACTCCCGGGCTCGGGTTCGCTAATTCAAAATTAACGAATTTTCCATTGCGACGAAATTAAATCTAATTTAATTAAATATTTTTGCCTAGCAAAATTACTATTCACATCGCTAACGAATTAATTCTAAATTTACTCATTCGCCCAAATTAAAATCTAATTTTAATTCCGCGTTGAAATCCAATTTCGTATAATATATCGAATATATTATTTTATCGATTAATTCCAAATTAATCATTTTCTCTCTTTAATTAATATTTTATCCCAGATAAAATATCTCCGTAATTAATCCCAGATTAATTTTCTCTCTCATTATTAATTAATCCCAGATTAATAAACTGTGAGTCAGACGTCATCGGTGAATCTTCGGGAAGCGACCCATGAGATCCCCAGATATGTTGGCAGTAAATCCGGTCGTCGGACTATCCGAACACGTATGTACCTAGTACTATGTTTTTACCGATTTACAAGACAAGGTTGGCTTCTAGCAAAACGCCATGCATACCCAATTCTCCAGAAATATCCTTACAGGAATATATGATTTATATCAGGCGTAATATACGTAGTATTGCGTATTTTGATCCAGTATCGGATGTCATGTGCAAGGCCTGAGGCTGGAATTGTGTTTGCCCCGTACGAAGCACATATCAGATCTCTGGTAACTAGTCTCTATAATCAGATAAACATGACCTAGTCATTTTATTACGATGACTGCAGTACATAAGAGAACCAGTTATGTATCCTGCGTGATCATCATCTCCACTATGACTGGAGTGATACTTCCATCTCGACATCACACCCAATACAGTATGATTCTCAATATACCCAGAAGAGGCGTACACAGAACCTGTTAAAGCCCTGGACGACCAAAACTAAAGTATATTGATTGTCGCAAGTATTAGCGGTGCAAGTCTCAGGTTAAGACAAAATACACCTACCCTGATTCGGACTTCCATAGACACATAGTCATACTACCAATGGAATTCTGAGGGGTTTATCCAGAGCGAAGCTGTTTTCCGTACCATCGGCAAAACACAACCTTCTACTACACTTGCATGAGTATCCTATACCCAAATACATGAGAACTATGCCGTTATGCCCTCACAATGCGCACAAGTGTAATACTTGTCTTTTACGCATTATCGATGTCCAATATCGATAATACTCTGACTAGGGATATTTAATGATTAAACTTTCGTGGATTGATACTTTCTCATATCATCTCAATCCAGGAACTAATCATAAGGACCTCATATCATTTATACATCTTGGTAATCTAATTACAAATGATAAGAGAGCAATTTCCTTTGTCACATAGTTAATTTGTACAACAACACCATGATCTGTACAAATAGTGACGCTATGGGTCAGAACTGTCCAATACTTTCCTCTCTCTATAAGTGACACAAACCCTAATCTCTCTCATTCAACACACACCCTCACCGATAAAAAAAACCTAAACTATTACTCTCTCGTTTCTCTCTCAATCCACTCAAGCATCCTCTACTCACACTCTCTCAAACCGTGAAGTAACAAAAAAAAAACCCTAAGCAACTATTGTTTCTTCACTCTACTTGCCCTTTCTCTCTCTCTCCCCACATTCTTTCGACTTTGACACGCCGCAAATAAATAAAACCTAATCCCTCTCTAACCGTCTCTCTCCCCTCTCCCAATAAACACAACATAAACCCATTTCCATTGACGCTAATCCACGACAAAAACAAACAACAAGCCATTTTGTTCCTCTCTTTCTACCAGCCTTTCACCTCATTACCAGACGCTTTATTCTCAACGCATCACTCCCTTTCAGACGTAAACAATAAACCCTTCAGCAAAAAAATAGCCACGCCTCATTCCCCAAGCAGCACTAACGCCCCCTCAACCCTAAGCTACACCTTGCACGACACTTACACACCAAATAAATAAAATGCACAATCCACCCACACACAGGCCCCACGCACGGTCAAGAAACACACACAAATGGCCAAAAATCAGAAGCCATCAGAAACATGAACAAATCATCCCAAAATAGTCCCTAAACCCTATAAAATAGTGCCAAAACAGAGACAAAAATAGCAGCGAAACTGAATTGGAAAATTGGAAAAAATAGTGAGCAAAACGGCAGTGAAACCGAACCAAAGAACCAGAAAAGTTACGGAGCGCTAACTCGTTCGACGGTCGTGTAATGCACTTCCAAGATGCAACTTAAAAGGTAAGACCTGAGGGCCCCCCTTTTTCATTATTTATCTTTTCAGTTATTCTTTGTCGATCATTCGCATGCATTGTTGTGTTTTACGTATGGTTTCATTTGTGTTGGGTTGATGATTGAGTGCTATCCCTTGCGGTATATCGGATGGAAACCCATACGTAAATTCCGTAGCCGAATCCGAATGGATGGTAGTGCGGTCTGTACTTGTGATACAACTCTACGTACCGCTTGAGGAATTTTCAAGCACGTTTTTCATTTTGGTATTTAATTTCGTGTTTGTTGTTCCGTTATTTATTTTCTATGTGTTATTTCTTTCTTTTTGTGTTGTTAATCTAATGCGCATGGGCTAACTAGGGTGGAGTAAAGGTCCTCTATTCGAGGGAAATGCCTAAAGGCTACCTTTACCATGTTGTTTTGCCGCGTCGGATGAAGTACGTTTGATTGAACGTGAGATGTGTTCATCGGGCATACAAGGTTACATATTATTTATTTGTTTCCGCATACATTGTATTCTAGTGCGCATGGGCTAACTAGGGTGGATTAAAGGAACTCTATTCGAGGGAAATGCCTAAAGGCTACCTTTACCATGATGTTTTATAGCGCCGGATGAGGTACACTCAATTGGATGTGAAATGTGTTCAATCGGGCAGACAAGGTCCCATATTATTTATTTGTTTATTCATACATTGATAATTAAACCGAATGGGCTAACTAGGGTGGATTAAAGGTCCTATATTCGAGGGAAATGCCTAAAGGCTACATTTACCATGATGTTTTGCCGCGCCGGACGAAGTACGTTTGATTGAACGTGAGATGTGTTCAATCGGGCATACAAGGTTCCATATTATTTATTTGTTTCCGCATGGATTGGATTCTAGTGCGCATGGGCTGATTAGGGTGGATTAAAGGTCCTCTATTCGAGGGAAATGCCTAAAGGCTACCTTTACCACGATGTTTTGCCACGCCGGACGAGGTACACTCGATTGGATGTTAAATGTGTTTAATCGGACATACAAGGTCCCATATTATGTATTTGTTTATTCATGCATTGATAATTTAATGTGCATGGGCTAACTAGGATGGATTAAAGGTCCTATGTTCGAGGGAAATCCCTAAAGGCTACCTTTACCACGATGTTTTGCCGTGCCAGACGAAGTACGTTTGATTGAACGTTAAATGTGTTCAATCGGGCATACGCGGTCCTATATTATGTATTTGTTTATTCATGTATGGGTTTGCATCGTTTCAGATACCATTTTGGTAATCTCATCCGCACGTGTTTTCGAACACTACATGAACATATGCATTCTGCCTCAGTCCATTCGAACGCGTTTACGAACGGTACTCGAACGCACATGCATTCTATTTTATCATGCATTAGGCCTTATCCCATTCAAACGTGTTTAAGAATGCTATACGAATGCGGACTTTCGGTCTCATTTACGTTCAAACGCGTTTCAGAACGCTACTCGAACGCGCACATTCTGTCCCACTTTTGTCCGAACGCATTTTCCAATGCTACACGAACACACGTATTATGTCTACCATTCAAACGCGTTCTCAAACGCTACACGAATGCCCATATAGTGAACTGATTTCTTTTCGTTACATTTCATGCATGTTTGCTTCTTTGGTCATTTCTTTTGCATCACATAATTAATCATGTCATTTCATTAATGACGCTCTTACTGTTATTAATTATTTATATTTATGCATTTATCTACTTAATGTGTTCATGAGATTGTGTGCTTGTCTTTATTTCACCTACTTCTATGCATGCAAACTTAGATATAGGTTATTCTTGTGTGTGTATGTTCTGTATACTTTGTTATATTATTGCATAAATCTTTTCATTACAATTGGCATAAATAAGGGACCATTCCAAACCCAACGGTTTGAGGTATTCCCTTGCGAGGGGTGAGTCCGACCTTAAATCATTTACCAGTTCACACCGGGTGGCGACTCCATTATTCTACGGTTTAGTCCCTCGCGGGCTACTACGTACTCCCGACCGGGCCACGAGCCCGGGACAGCGTCGTCCACTTCTGTGTCCTACAGTCTGGCGACTCCTCTAGGATAGAGAATCAGCCCCGAAATAATGTCTTGTAATGTTTGTGATTTGTGCTTTAGATAACCGTGTCTACCGTGGGTTGAAAGGGGTTTAATTGAAGTCATTATTAAAACTAGGTAATGGTTTGGTGTCTTCCTTCATTCACTACCTTTCTATAGCTGAAGGGAAAAGCTGTGAAGGCACCAAGATAATCATTTACCCGAAGCTTACCATGACAGTCAGTCATGTATCATCACTCGTTGGCACGTACCTCATCGTATAAAAAAAAGGTGCACTCGTTTGGTCGCTCGAACCCTTGAGTGGGGAGACCTAGTTGTGGGCAATCCTTCGCCAGCGAGAGCTTTTGTCTACACCTCTATAAACCCACATATGAACCGTAGTTGTATGATCAATAGAAGCATCCATTTATGCTTGTGTTTGGGACCATCATCATTTGGATTCAGTTGGACCTCTTGTCATGAGATGTGAACTTGTTGGGCCTTTTAAACTGGGACGAGTTTGTATCTTATGAAAATTGGGCCAAAAGTTCTAAAATGTCGATGGACCACTTTGTGTTTGGGGCCCCAATGATTTGAAGTTGTTTAGCCACATTATTGCATAATTGTAAACCTGTTGGGCCTTTTTCAACTGGGATAAGTTTACACCTCGCAATAATATGATTGAATACTTTAAAATGATAATGGGCCAACTTGTATGAAAACCTTGATGGGCTTAGAAAATCCAAATATAATCCAAGTATGCCAGAAGCATGAGTCCGATATCCGCACTGGCTTTCATCCAGAAGGGGTATGCCTTGTTACGACATATTTGTATACTTTTGAACGCTTCTAAGTTCATCCCCACGACCACGGTTGCCGAAAGCCCAATTCGTCGTTTCTAGACAATGGCATGATCCCATAATCGACTTAGTCCATGTGGAAAATGGGCTGTCTTTGTCTTTTACCGATGGAAAGGGACCGAGGTAGCCAAGGTTCACCCCGTAGCATAGAAGAGAACGATTTTGTGTACCCCACATTGGTGCATAAAATGAGCCATACCTAGGATAAAAATGGACTTACAACGAGTATGGGAGGGATAATGTCGGAAGGATATATGCTATTTTGATAACCACATACATCTTATATTTCTCACGCATCGCAAGCATACACGCATCATGCTAACTCACAATTTTAACAGTCATAATAGATATCTGTTGGGTTAGAGAAAAAGAAAGACTTGTAAAAAAATAGTTAGCAAACATGAGTGAGTCAGATAATGAGGTTTCCTGCTTGGGCCAATTAGAGACCAACCTCACTAAGATTACTGAACAATTACAATCTTTAGCCACCGCCGTGGCCAGTTTGGCAGTGCCCCGCGCAGAGGGAATATAAAATAATGAGAATGTCAAGCATAAAGAGCCTCTGAATATGATGAGTGATGAGATCCTCGCTTTAGATGATGACATGGCAGAGTATACCATGGGGAAGGTAGCCGGGTCTCAGGCCGAATTGTAGAAACTCAGGGATCAGGTAGAGTCAGTTACCCACAAGCTGAAGGGTAAACATGAGGATTTGCTAGACTACGATGCGATGACTTTCGAAGAGCAGCTGCCTTCACAGTTCAAGATGCCCGACATAGCCAACTTCAATTGGAACGGGGATCCTATGGTCCATCACCGACAATATGTTTCTTTGATAAGTTCAGTGGATCTGTCGAAGCGCCAGGTTCATAAGATGTTCGAGATGTCCATCGATGGGGCGCCCGTGGTATGGTATCAGGGCCTGGAGAGAAGGTCAAGGATGATTGGAGGGCATTAGCATAAGCCTTTCTAAATCAGTATGTCACAGACTTGGAGATTGACTTGTCGTTTCAAGACTTTGAGTATACCAAGCAGAAGCCGGAGGAGAGCTTCAAGGATTATGTAGATCGATGGAGAAGCCAGCTCTTGAAAATGCAGACTCGGCCCTCGGAGAAGGACCAGATCAAGATGATCATTAAGGGCACCAAGCCCTCTATTTATAACAAGCTGAGGAGGATGACCTCTATGATTGGCGATTTTCGACAATTGAGTGAGACTGTTATGGATATTAAGGAGGAATAAGCTGAGAACAGAAAGTTCTATGGCCATAATAGAAGGACTACTGGGGGCCTTCAGGGACCATGCCTGCTACTGCTGAGGTCACTGCTATAAAAAACAGGCGGTTTTCCAACCTTGGTAAGCCTCTTTCAAAGGTGTTTGAAAAGCTGAAGATGCAAGGACTCCTAGAACCCTTAGAACCTAAACCGCTTCCAAACCATGAGCCACCCAACCTCGACGTAAGCCTATATTGTCACTTCCATCAGAGGAAAGGCCAGGAAACTGACAACTGCACCCGCCTTATGCATGAGATCTAAAACCTCATTGACGCCAATAAAATACCCGATCTAGAAAAAGAACAACCCAATAAACACAGAAACCTTCTACCCAACTACCACTCTGTTCCACCACCCATCTACATGATTAGCTCTGGCCTACCAGAAAGCCTTGTCCTCCAAACCATCACCATCGGGCCTTATACATGGAGATATGGGGTAGCAGTAGTGATGATGAAATGGGGCAATGGATGGATTTCCGAAAAAATTTCTCAATCAGTAATAAAGAGAAGAATGAATAGAAAGAAGAACTGCTACAGTCGGAGAATCTGATGCTCAAGAAACCGAAAAGACAAGGCTGTAGATGACGAAGACATTTATTTTGAATCCCGCATTTATTAGTCACAAAGACATTATTTTGCTTACTTATTCGAACCTTTTCGATTTGCGTTATAACATGCGTGACATCAACATATTTGATATTAATTCGACAAATGCGTCTAATCATGGTACATGTGAGAACCCCGAAGGAACTTCAATTGCAATTAAGAAGCGGAATATAAATTGACAGCAATGGGGGCGACTAAAGCATTAATAAGCGAAAGGCGCCAAAGAAGCACAATGAAGGCCTAACCCATCGGAATAGGGAATGCATCCATGCATACATGCATACACATCATATACATGCAATTTGTATTTTTGTGTTCACAGGTTTAGAAGAAAAAAGGAAAAAGCGGCAAAGACGAGCGAATGATTAACGGTTTGGAAATGGACCACCATCTCAACTCAGGAACGGTTCAAAAATGAACCATCTCAACTCAGTAACGGTTCAAAAATGAACCATCTCTCATCAGCAACGGTTCCAAAATGAACCATCTCTCATCAGCAACGGTTCGGAAATGAAAAATCTATCATCAGTACCAGTTCAAAAATGGACCACCATCTCAACAAGTAACGGTTCGGAAATGGACCACCATCTCAACAAGTAACGGTTCATAAATGAACCATCTCTCATCAGTAACGAACTTCAGAAAGCTCACGAAGATATGGATGCTCAAACCATCATCTTTCACTTGAAGGAGTTGTATCATACCGTGAGATTCCAAGTGTCATGTGCCTTATTCCAAACAAGGTATAAAGAAGGATCTATTAGTGGACATATGCTTAAGATGATTGGCCACATTGAAAAATTAGCCAACCTCGGGTTCATCATGGATCATGAGATAGGTCACGATCTAATTCTTCAATCCTTACCAAAAGAATTCTCTAACTTTATTATGCAGTTTTCTCTGTCTGATAAAGAAGCTACTTTAGCATAATTGCACAATCTGATAAAGCAAGCAGAGAAGGACTTGAAACCGGAGCTTCAAACCTTTGTCATGCTTATAGGTACAGACCTTAAGCCACGAGTTCTAAAGAAAAATAAGGGCAAGACCAAGGCTCCAGATCACCTAAAGCCCAATGGTAAGGTAGAGAAGAAAAAAGGAAAGGGGAAATGTTTCTTTTGTGGAAAGAAGGGTCATTGGAAGAAAGACTGCAGATCCTTGAAAGCCAAGGAAGCTAGGGAAGCCCAATAGGCCAAGAAGCCCAATGCTTCAGGTATGTTGTATATGATTGAACTATATTCTCAAATCTCTGAACATTCTACTTGGGTGCTTGACACCGGTTGTGGGACTCACTTGTGTAACAATGTGCAGGGCCTGAGAAACACTATGAGACTCTGTCATTGGGAGGCTGACTTACGCATGGGTAATGGAGTAAAACTGGCTGCATTGTGCGTGGGGCTTATTCATTTGTTTTGCCGAATGGTTTATTTTTAGACTTAGAAGATTGTGTTTATGTACCTTCTCTAGTAAAGAACATCATTTCAATTTCTTCTTTATGTAATAAAGGCTTTTCATGCTTAATAAGTTGTAATGAATGTTCTATTGATTTCAATGAAATAAAATATGGAGATGGTATTTTGAATAATGGTATCTTTGTCTTACAAACAAACAAAGAATGTTCAACCTCTAATATATACAATGTTAACTTGAATAATCTCAATGAATCACTTCTATGGCACAGTCGCTTAGGTCATATCAATGAAACATGATTAACTAAGCTACATAGGATGGGTATTTCAAACCCTTCAAATATAAACCTTATGTTACTTGTGAGTCTTGTTTACTTCGTAAAATGACCAAATTACCCTTCAAATGTAAATGACAACGTGCAGCGAAGACATTAGAACTCATACACTCTGATTATGCGGACCAATGTCAGTCACCGCTAGAGGTGGATTCTCCTACTTCATTACCTTTATCGATGATCATTCGCGATATGGGTATGTATACCTTATGCGGAACAAATCTGAAGCCTTTGAGAAATTCAAAGACTTCAAGGTTGAAGTAGAAAACCAGCTTAATAAAAGTATTAAGTCACTAAGGTCTGACCGAAGTGGTGAATACTTAAGCAACGAATTTCAAGATTACTTGAGAGAAAATGGCATTGTTTCCTAGTGGACTCCTCTGGGAACTCCACAGTATAATGGGGTCTCCGAAAGGAGAAATCAGACATTATTAGATATAGTCCGATCAATGATGCCAGAGACGGATCTACCTCTTTCATTTTGGGGTCTTACTTTAAAAACTGCAACACTACTACTAAACCAAGTTCCTTCCAAGACTGTTAGTCAAACACCATATGAGTTATGGTCTGGGAAACGTCATATTCTTAGTTATCTAAGAGTTTGGGGATGTGACGCATATGTCAACCTCACATAAACTAACAAATTGGATGATAGGGCAGTTAAATGTAAGTTTGTAGGATATGCCTTGAACTCAAGAGCATACGTGTTCTACGTCCCAAATGAACAAAGAATATTTATCTCACGATATGCTAAATTTCTAGAGAATGAATTCCTTCTCAAGAAATTTAGTGGGAGTAGACTTTACCTCGATGAGGTACGAGAAGAACAAACTAACATAGAACGAAACCCCAGTCCCCTCAAAAGGGCAGCGACGGAACAACCACAAGGTTATGAACTCAAAGGGTATGGTTGGGAAAGACATGAGCCTGAAAGATATGGTTTCCATATTGATGAGGAACATGATCAGGTCATTGATAATGACGATCCCACCAGTTATGACGAAGCAATGCGTGACATTGATTCCGTCAAGTGGCTTGAGGCCATGAAATCTGAAATAGACTCTATGTATCAGAATCAAGTCTAGTACTTGGTAGATGCACCTGATGGGATAAAACCCATAAACTGCAAGTGGATTTACAAGTGTAAAACTGATGCATAAGGCAACATCCAAACCTATAAGGCTAGGTTGGTGGTGAAAGGTTATAGACAAATCCAAGGAATTGACTATGATGAAACCTTCTCGCCTGTTACAATGATAAAGTTCATTCGAATTTTACTGGCACTAGCTACACACTTTGATTATGAGATTTGGCAGATGGATGTCAAAATAGTTTTCCTTAATGGGAATCTCGTAGAGGAAGTCTATATGACACAACCTGAGGGGTTTGCATATAAGGATGATCATAATAAAGTATGCAAGCTTAAACGATCAATTTATGGACTCAAGCAAGCCTCGAGAAGTTGGAATATACGATTTGATGAGACAATCAAAGAATTTGACTTCATCAAAAATGTAGACGAGCCTTGTGTTTACAGGAAAAATAGTGGGAGTGCTGTTGTATTTCTTGTATTATATGTCGATGACATATTAATCATCGGGAATGATATTCCTATGATGCAAGCCACCAAGCAATGGTTATCTCAGAATTTCTCCATGAAAGATTTGGGAGAAACATCTTACATCCTCGGCATTAAGATCTACCATAATTCAAAATGGAAGATTCCAAAATAGGTAATTTACATACTTGTCATGGAATCAAATTATCTAAGGGGCAATGTCCATATACTCCTTCAGATAGAGAGCGTATGAGTATGATCCCTTATGCTTCAGCAATAGGATCGATCATGTACGCCATGCTATGTACAAGACTTGATGTCTCTAATGCTCTTAGCATAACGAGCATGTATCAGGCAAATCCTGGTGAGCAACACTAGACAGCTGTCAAAACAATCCTCAAGTATCTGTGAAGAACTAAGGATATGTTTTTGACATACGGAGATTGTTCTGAGATGAAAGTCATTGGTTACTGTGATGCGAGCTTTCAGACCGATAGGGATGACAGCAGATCGCAAACAGAATGTCTATTTACTTTGAATGGCGGTTTTGTCAGTTGGAAAAGCTCAAAGTAGTCAACTACAATGGACTCCACCACTGAAGCCGAGTATATTGCAGCATCTGAGACTGCTAAAGAAGCAGTCTGGATAAAGAAGTTCATCACGGAGCTGGAAGTGCTTCCCACGATAAAGAATGGCGTCACGATGTACTGTGACAACACGGACGCCATTGCTCAATCAAAAAAACCAAGGTCCCACCAGAAATCCAAGAATGTACTCAGGGGATTTCATCTCATCAGGGAGATTGTTGAGAGAAGAAAATATTATAAAGAAAATACCCACAGAAGATAATCTTGCAGATTCTCTGACTAAATGGCTGACTCAACAAAAGCATGATAGGCACACCGAGAGTATGGTGTCCAGATTTATACTAGTTGGCTATAGTGCAAGTGGGAGATTGTTAGAGATATGCCCTATACCCAACTTGTGGATGGGCTATATGTACATGTTGTAGGACACATAAATCAGCGACTCTATCCCGGGCTCGAGGCCCGGTTTGGAGTACGGAATAGCCCACAGGGGAACTAAACTGGAGAACTAAAAAATGGAGTCGCCACCCGGTGTGAACCGAGAAAATGATTTAAGGCCGCACTCACCCCTCGCAAGGGAAGACCTCAAACTGTTGGGTTCAGAATGCTCCCTTACTTATGCCACTTGTAGTGAAAGGATTTATGCAATAATACAACCAAATCTCATGCAACACATACCAGATAATTTAAGCAACATACAAGTTTGCACACACATAGTCGTAAATGAAAGGAATGAAGACAAAATACATACTTCATGAACGTATTAAGCAATAAAGTGAACTAATGTAACTAATAACAACTATAAAGGCATTGATGATAAAAGCGAGCACACAATCTCATGAGCATATCGAATAAATACGGGAAATATAAATAAACAATAACGGTAATGGCATAAAGATTGAAAAGAGCTAACTAAGCATGTGATGGGGAAGGGAATGACTAAGGGGACAAACATGTATGAAACATGATGAATGAATCTGTCCAGTGTGTGCGTGTTCGTGTAGCGTTCGTAAACGCGTTCGAATGGTAAACAAAATGAAAGCGTTCGAGTAGCATTTTATAACGCGTTTGAACGATAAACAAAATGTCTGTGTTCGTATAGCGTTTGATAACATATTCGAACGGGATGAGACCTGATGCATGATATAATAAAATGCATGCGCGTTCGAGTAGCGTTCATAAACCCGTTCGAACTGTAAATAGAATGCAAGTGTTCGAGTAGCGTTTTGAGACGCGTTCGAACAGAAATAAGACAGATTGCATACGTTCGTGTAGCATTCGTAAACGCGTTCGAACGGAAATAGGCAGGATGCATACGTTCATGTAGCGTTTGGAAACGCGTTCGAACGAGATTGCCAAAATGGCATCTGAAATGACACAAACACATATATGGATAAAAAACTGACGATGTAGGACCTAGTATGCCCGATTGAACATATTTCACATTCAAACGAGTGTACCTCGTCCGACGCGGCAAAACATCATGGTAAAGGTAGCCTTTAGGCATTTCCCTCGAATAGAGGACCTTTAATCCACCCTAGTTACCCCATGCGCACTAGAATGCAATGCATGCGTAAATAAAGCAATGATATGCAAATGTTAAATGACATAATAAAAGGCGCGGCAAAATATCGTGGTAAAGGTAGCCTTCAGGAATTTCCCTCGAATAAAAGACCTTTAATCCACCCTAGTTAGCCCATGCTCATTATATTACAATGCATACAAATGAATGAGACAATAATGTGAAATTCCGTACATCTGATTAAACATATCTCACATTCAATCAAACATACATCATCCGGCGCGGTAAAATATAATGGTAAAGGTAGCCTTTAGGCATTTCCCTCGAATAGAGGACCTTTAATCCACCATAGTTAGCCCATACACACTAAAATACAATGCATACGTAAATAAAGCAATGATATGCAAAGGGTAAATGACATAATAAAAGGCGCGGCAAAACATCGTGGTAAAGGTAGCCTTCAGGCATTTCCTTCGAATAGAGGACCTTTAATCCACCCTAGTTAGCCTATGCGCATTATATTACAATGCATATAAATGAATGAGACAATAATGTGGAATTCCGTATATCCGATTAAACATATCTCCACATTCAATCAAACATACTTCATCCGGCGCGGCAAAACATCGTGGTAAAGATAGCCTTTAGGCATTTCCCTCGAATAGAGGACCTTTAATCCACCCTAGTTAGCCCATACACACTAGAATACAATGCATGCATAAATAAAGCAATGATATGCAAAGGGTAAATGACATAATAAAAGGCGCGGCAAAACATCGTGGTAAAGGTAGCCTTCAGGCATTCCCTCGAATAGAGGACCTTTAATCCACCATAGTTAGCCCATGCGCATTATATTACAATGTATACAAATGAATGAGACAATAATGTGGAATTCCGCATATCCGATTAAACATATCTCAGATTCAATCAAACATACTTCGTCGGGCGCGGCAAAGCATCGTGGCAAAGGTAGCCCTTTGGCTTTTCATCCCTCAAAAACGGAGGACCTTTAATCCACCCTAGCTAGCCCATGCGCATTACATTGAAGACATGTTGCGTGAATGGGTTTTGAGTGAAGTTGGGGCTGCTACGTGAGGTTACTAGATGGAGGGGGCTTTGGGTTTGATCGTTACTGCTTGTTTGGCCATGAAGGGGTGCTGTGTTAAGCTAGGTGTGTTTTGAAGTCGTGTGGTTGTGAGGTGTGACGTGAGAGTTTGAGTGGTCTTGTTGATTTGTTAAGGGTTATTATTTTGTTACTGGCAGGTAGTGAGGGGGGGTTTACAGGCTGTTTACTTGTTCGGCTATAGGGTCTTTGCAATTTTGTTTGCTGGTTTGTTTTGTTTGTTAAGATGAGAGGGGGGCTGTATGGATTAAAGGTCACGAAGGTTGCTTTTGTTTTGTTGGAAGGGGCTGTGAGTGATGAAGGAGAGAAGCTGCTTGTATGCGGCTTGATGTGAGAGAGGGGCCTTATGAATGAGAGTCCAGAGCCTTAGGGTTGCATTTTGTGTTATTTTTATAGTTGTCAATTAGGGTTATGCATGGGTTTTGAAAAGGAAACAAATCAATTAAATTATGGATGGATTTAATTATTTAAATATGAAAGGATAATTGTATTTTGGTGGGGGAATATATTTAAATTGGTAGGTTATTTATTTAAATTAGGAATTTAATTTAATTTCAATTTAATTAGTTTTAATTTAATTTAATTTGTGTTTTAAATATGTTTTGATTATTTCAGATTGGACTTGGGAGAAATGTGCTTGGGATATGTTTTAAAACAGAGGTCCAACAAGCGAACCCGAAGCTAAACAAGCGAACTAAATCCAACAAAAAAGTCAATTCTCAACTTTTCCCTTCTGACGTCCGTTTCCCGCGACTTCCACAATTTAAAGAGTTAATGTCTCCAAGTGAGATTCATCATCGGAACTTATATGCAAAAATACAATCCCTACAGTCGCCCCCACTTTGATGGGACTTATGTAGTGTGTGACCATGAAAATCCTATCAAAGTTATGCAATGCATTTTTACTTACCTGGCTCGCCAGCTGCCACCTGACTTGCCTGCTGCTTCATGCTGAGTTGATGATGCAGTCAACCTCGATCATGGGATGAATCCCAATAACTGCAACTGACAATGGGGGCCTCGATCCTGGGACGCATCCCAATACCGTTGACACTGTGGGTCACGACCCTCGGACGCATCCCCAAAATAGATGATGCCAGGGGCCAACGACCCTAGGTCTCATTTCAATAACTGCAACCGACAACGGGGGCCTCGACCCTGGGACGCATCCCAATACCGCTGACAATGTGGGTCACGACCCTAGGACGCCTCCCCAAATCTGATGATGTAGGGGGCCAACGACCCTGGGACGCAACCCGATAACTACAACAGACAACGGGGGCCTCGACCCTGGGATGCATCCCAATACCGCTGACAATGTGGGTCACGAACCTGGGACGCATCCCCAAAATTGATGATGCAGGGGGCCAACGACCCAAGGACGCATCCCGATAACTGCAACCAACAACGGGGGCCTCGACCCTGGGACATATCCCGATAATGTTGACAATGTGGGTCACGACCCAGTGACGTATCCCCAAAACTGCTGATGATGTGGGTCATGACCCTGGGATGCATCCCCTAAACTGCTGATGATGTGGGTCACGACCTTGGGACGCATCCCCAAAACTGTTGATGATGTGGGTCATGGCCCTGGGACGTATCCCCAAAACTGCTGATACCGATGCTGATATGGATGTAGGCCTTAACCCTGAGACTCATCTCCAAAACTGATACTGATGCTGATGTGCGCCTCGACCCTAGAACTAATCCCAAAACTGATATTGATGCTGATGTGGGCCTCGCCCCTGGGACTCATCCCCAAAACTCATACTGATGCTGATGTGGGCCTCGACCCTATGACTCATCCCCAAGACTGATGATGTGGGTCACTCACTTGGGACGCATCCCTAAAACTGATGTTGATATGGGCCTCGCCCTCGGGACTCATCCCCAAACTGATACTGATGTGGGCCTCGCCCTCGGGACTCGTCCCTAAAACTGATATTGATGTGGGCCTCGCCCCAGGGACTGATCCCCAAAACTGATGCTGATGTGGGTCACGACCCTGGGACGCATCCCCAAAACTGTTGATGGTGTGGGTCACGACCTGGGACGCATCCCCAAAACTGTTGATGATGTGGGTCACGACCCTGGGACTCATCCCCAAAACTGATGCTGATGTGGGCCTCGCCCCCGGGACTCATCCCCAAAACTGATGCTGATGTGGGCCTCGACCTTGGAACTCATCCCCAAAACTGATGCTGATGTGGGCCTCGCCCCCGGGATTCATCTCCAAAACTGATGTTGATGTGGGCCTCGACCCTATGACTCATCCCCAAAACTGATACTGATGTGGGCCTCGACCCACAGACTGATACTGATGAGGGCTTTGCCCCTAAACTATAACTGATGGGGGCTCGCCCCTAAACCGATACTGATATGGGCCTCGACCCCAAACTGATACGGATGTGGGCCTCGCCCCTAAACTGATGCTGATGTGGGCCTCGCCCCCAAGCTGATACTGATGTGGGCCTCGACCCTGGGACTCATCCCCAAAATTTGCTGATGATATGTGTGGGCCTCGACCCTAGGACGTATCCTAAAACTGCTACTTATGTGTAGGCCTCAACCCTGGGACGCATCCCAAAACTGCTACCGATGTGGGTCACGACCCTGAGACTCATCCCCAAAATTGATACTGATGTGGGCCTCGGCCATGTGACTCATCCCCAAAAATGATACTGATGTGCGGGCCTCGACCCTGGGACTCATCCCCAAAACTGAAACTGATGTGGGCCTCGGCCCTAGGACTCATCCCCAAACTGATGTTGATGTGGGTCATGACCTTGAGACACATCCCCAAAACTGATTCCGATGTGGGCCTCGCTCCCGGGATTCATCCCCAAAACTGAAACTGACAATGCTGGTGTGGGCCTCGCCCCAGACGAATACTGATGGGGGCCTCAACCCTGGAATTATACTGATGTTGTCCTCGCCCCTGGTACTCATCCCCAAAACTGATACTGATGTGGGCCTCAACCCTGGGACTTATCCCCAAAACTGATACTGATGTGCGGGCCTCGACCTTGGGACTCATCCCCAAAACTGAAACTGATGTGGGTCTCGGCCGTGGGACTCATCCCAAAAACTGAAACTGATGTGGGCCTCGTCCCTGGGACTTATCCCCAAAATTGATACTGATGTGCGGGCCTCGACCCTGGGACTCATCCCCAAAACTGAAACTGATGTGGGCCTTGGCCCTAGGACTCATCCCTAAAACTGAAATTGATGTAGACCTCGCCCCTGGGACTCATCCCCAAAACTGAAACTGATGTGTGGGCCTCGACCCTGGGACTCATCCCCAAAACTGAAAATGATGTGGGCCTCGGCCCTGGGACTCATCCCTAAAACTGAAACTGATGTGGGCTTCGGCCCTGAGACTCATCCCCAAATTGATACTGATGTGATATTGCATATCAACATGTTGTATTTCCTCTCATGAGATAATCATGATAGCTAAACATATTTCCATCCTCAATGGATGCTTCGCGTCGAAACTAGAGAACCTTCAAAATACTTAATACACTCATATCCGATCGTCTGAATGAGTGATCTGAACTAGACTCCTAGTGTGTGTGTGACAAGGCTCTTTCGCAGCTTAATCCTTAAGTAAGCCAACTCGATGAGTTTGTCTCGAGAATCGGATCAGTGGGTCTAACCAACCTATATGTCTTGATCACACTCTGTGATTACTTCGTCATACTTATCATGATATGGTCTTCTTCTTTTTTTCTCTTGTCTTTTTCTTTCCATTCTTTTCATTTTGAACTTTCTATTTTTCTTTTTTTTTTTTCTTTTTTCTCTTTTCTTTCTTTTTCTTTCTTTGACACACTTACCCTTTAAGGTAGCATTTCTCCTCATGGTGGTCCTAATACTCGCCCATGGGTAGCTTCACACTTATCGATTATAGGTGGTCTATTTTTTTCTTTTCTTTTCAGAGACTTTTTCTTTGTTTCCAACCATATCATATATCATAGCATAAGTAAACCAGGATGGACATCTAGGCAAACGGTCATTCACTGATCCATCATCTCTTCAACTAGTCATCTTGCCGACTACTTAGGCTTCCACCACTAAGATCTCGTGATCAAGTGCTCGCGAGTCTGGCTGAGATCAACTATTCAGAATACCAGATGAGAGCACATCTCGCACTTATCGTTTCTAAGGTTTATCCCTGCAGCAAACAATGTCATCACCGAACATATGCCTAATCATCAAGGACTTTTCTCTCTCTCTGTTTTTTTTTCTTTTCACTAACTCCACAGAATTCTTCCTTTCAACCGCTGATAATGTGGGCTTCGCCCCCTGGGATCCATTCCTGAAACTTATACTGATATTGGCCTCAACCCTCGGATTCCTTCTTGAGACTAATACTGATGCGGGCCTCAACCCGATGATTCATTCCTGAAACTGATACTGATTCTGATTCATTCCTGAGACTGATGTGGGCCTCAACCCAATGATTCATTCCTAAAACTGATGACAATGTATTGTTGTTGCTTCTGGTTGGCTTGCATTTGCCGCTTTCTCTTTTTCTTATTTGAAACTTGTGAATACAAAACAAAACAAACACAAAAAAGAAGGTAAAATACGTTACGTGTATGCATGTATGCTTGAATGAGTTTCCTATCCCGTTGGGTTAGGTCTTCTGTCAATTCCCTTGGTGACTGCTCGGTCTTCTTTCCCTCAGGCAAAATATTGCTTCAATCTATCCACGTTGATCGGCTTGGTGAACTCGTTCCCTTCCAAATCTGACAGTCTCACTGCCCCATTTCCCATCCCTTTCTGGATTATGTAGGGTCTTTCCCAGTTGGGTCTGAACTTTCCCTTCTGGTCTGTCGTCGACGACTTTGACTACTTAAGTACCAGATCATGCTTTCTGATATTGGTAGGACGCACCTTCTTGTTGAATGCCTGAGCCAACCCCTTCTGGTATATCTGCATGTGATGTA
Organism: Zanthoxylum bungeanum; assembly: GCA_019454045.1. Taxonomy (NCBI): domain Eukaryota; kingdom Viridiplantae; phylum Streptophyta; class Magnoliopsida; order Sapindales; family Rutaceae; genus Zanthoxylum; species Zanthoxylum bungeanum. The sequence goes on from SKCR01044678.1 coordinate 31,825, forward strand.
AGGACTTCATTCTTTTCTTATCCAGCAGTGCTAACTGTTTCAAATATCTGCGAGGTCCATTCTTGTTCAGGTAACTCTGTTTCTGCTTAATACTCGCATGGACTGTATCTCAACTTCCACCGGCAGTACTATTTCCATTGCCTGTCGAGCTTCTTCTTTTCTCGGATACTTCAGCTGGATGCCATTTGCTTATCTCTCTATCATTGCCGTAAGGTTTTCTGTTTCTCAGTTTCTTTTTCCCCGATATCCATGTTTGTTAAACCTTTATTGACAAACTTTTTTTTAACCCAACGGATATCTATGATGGCTTTTAAGATAGAGGGGTTAGCATGATACGTGTATGCATGAGATGCATGAGATGCGTGCGATGCATGGAATATATAAGTCGGCCCATTACCATTTTAAAGCATTTAATCATACTATTGCGAGGTGTAAACTTGTCCCAGTTTAAAAAGGCCCAACAGGTTTACACTTTTGCGATAACATGGCTAAAGAACTTCAAATGATAAGAGGTCTAAACATAAAGTGGCCCACCGACATTTTAGAAGCTTTTGGATCAATTATCATAAAGCACAGGCTCGTCCCAGTTTAAATGGCCCAACAAACCTATACCTCATGTCAAAAAGTCCAACTGAATCCAAATAGCGACGATCCCAAACATAAGCATAAAGAAATAATTTCTACAGAGTGGCATATCGGCATTTCAGAAGCTTTTGGCCCAATTGTCATAGGATACGAACTCGTCCCAGTTTAAATGGCCCAATAAGTTCGAATTTTTGACAAGAAGTCCAATTGAATCCAATTGACGATGGTCCCTAAACACAAACACAAGGAAATAGTTTCTATTGGTCGTAGAACTATGGTCTACGTATGGGTTTGCGGAAGTGTAGACAAAGGCTCTCGCTAGCGAAGGATTGCCCACAACTAGGTCTCCCCACTCAAGGGTTCGAGCGACCAAGTGAGTGCACATTTTTTTATACACTAAGGTACGTGCCAACGAGTTATGGTGCGTGACTAACTGTAAAATGGATTTTCCATTGTAGATTCCCCAGAGAGAGGGTGGAGTGAACTCTCTTAAATACCCAAGTGTCTTAGGCTCTTATTAGGCTCTTATCGCCTTGGTGAAAGGAATAAACAACAAGTCCTCCAAATTAGTCTGTCACAACGAGCTACAGGTAATGATTATCTAGGTGTCTTCACAGCTTTTCCTTATAGAAAGGTAGTGAATGAAGGAAAACACCAAACCATCACCTAGACTTATGCCTTTCATTAAACCCCCTTAACCCACTATAGTACGGTTAACTAAAGCACAAATCACAATCATTATAAGACATTATTTCGAGGCCGATTCTCTATCCCCAATGGAGTCGCCAGACTGTAGGACACAGAAATTGACGACGCTGTTCTGGGCTCGCGGCCCGGTTGGGAGTATGGAATAGCCCACAAGGGGAACTAAACCGGAGAACTAAAAAATGGAGTCGCCACCCGGTGTGAATCGGGAAAATGATTTAAGGCCGCATTCACCCATCGTAAGGGAAGACCTTAAACCGTTGGGTTCAGAATGGTCCCTTACTTATGCCACTTGTAGTGAAAAGATTTAACCAATAGTTGTAAAATCCCGCTTAAGCCGAGATTGTACCGGCAGGAGACAGGCTAAACCCATCTCCATAAGCCTCTGATTCTGACGAAAATTCGGCATGACCTTTCCTAAAAGTCACACAACCTGGATCAAAGTCCAGCACCATCATACAATATATAGGGCCCAACTCATACTATAACACTAAAACATTTTCTGAAATACATTTCTTCAAAAAGGAAACGCTTAAAAATTTTCTGTCAAAAGCATACGAACTTTCTTTTAAAATACTTTGAATTTAAAAAACAATCTTAGTTTTAGCTCAAATTCTGGAAATCATAACATGTATATATGCATATGCATTCCTTTATACTATCATACATGTACATGCATTCATTCATGCATATCTATGGTACATTGAAATTGATTATATATATATATATATATGCTCAATGCACATACAAAACTTACCTTTTATATATAGTCATACTTATATATACTTACATATACATATCAACTTGCTCAATCAGAAGAACTCTAGAGAACACGTAAAGCTATAAACAACTAAACTGAAATTGAAATGGTTTGCTTTACATTACCTGTACATGTTGGGGGCAACATGTCTAAACATATATAATACAAGATAAAACAGTATTTTTATCTTATGCTCAAGTTATAATTTTATCATGTGAGAGAAGTATCTAAAATGTAAAAAAAATCAATCCGGCCACAACATTTCTCATTATTATCACAGTTTTAACTCTAAATTCTATTTTCACAAAAAGATACAAACAACTCATTACACACTTAAAGTCCCAATTTGACCACTTGATAAACTTATACCCAAACCTTCTTTTTTACCGAACCAACTCTAAACATCAACCCTCATATTCTTTAATTTAGCAACATAATTAATAAACCATAGACTTTTCATTATTCATCATAACCTACTTTATCAAAACAGTTGCTGGAACTACTATCACTTTTAAGATCTAAAACTATAATTGATATGATTTCATATGTTGAAATACGAACACTACTTCCTGCTGGTTTAACATCAAAATTGAGAGTCACACCTGATTATGATTTGTTAGCAAAATTAACTCATCTAATGACTATATTAACAATTGCTAATCGAATAGGAAGTAAATTAATTGCATTGATGACTGATGCTGCAATTATTCAAACTATTCCTGCTAATGTAACAGATTTAGAACTAGTTTAAATCAAATAATAAAAATTTTATTATGAAACTCAATTTACAATCTGAATATACCATTGATGAAGATTCCTTTTTACTTTTCACTACTTAAAACTTATATAGGTGATATAAAATAAGGAAAGATATGGTATTGGAACAGTTCAATTTAAGGATCTTCAAACAGTAAAATTACCTATTGTTGCTTATATGACTTGTAATGCAGATCTAATAGCTTATTCAATACGACTTTGGAAAGCACATGAGCAATCACTAAATCCTTATATGTCAATTAAACTTCCAAATAAATTTATACTTTCCAATTAATTAAGGTGCCCAAATACATTAGAAACAATTAAGTTCATAAACTAATCCCTTACTGCCGTAGTGAACTAACTCATTCAGCACAATACTATTTCCCTCAAACGCCACTGTCTAAATGTTTTCATCACTGCCAGTCATAATTCAGATTTTATTTTCACAATAACACACAAATATTTCATTACTTGTCTATAAGATTTCCAAATTAACCATTACATAAACTTGCACCTTAGTTTTACGAAATCCCCAAATTCTAGGGTTCTAGGCGTTTCCCCCCAAATTGAGAATCCCTCTAATCTACAAATATTTCTTCTAATCTCATGTTAGATATCAAATTTAAACTACTTTCTACACACTTAATCTTTTTATCTAATCCTATCTCAAGGTTTAAATCAAAACCCAAATGACAAACTTAATAATACTCAAGAAATTCATAGCAATAGAGTACTTACTTCCTCTTTTCAGTTCTCTCTCTCTATCTCAGTCTTTTTCCTCCATTTCCTCTTTTTCTTCATCTTCTCGGTTTCTTCTCTTGCTCGGCATTTCTCTCCTATTCACTGCTTTCGTGTGTTTGTGTGTGTCGTGAATCCAATTTGTGTACTGCTGTGTGCGTGAGTGATATGCTACTGCTGTGTGCGTGAGTGATATGCTACTGCTGTCTTCTTCTTCTTCGATTCTCTCTGTTCGATTCTCTCTGTGTGAATGGACTGCTGTGTGTGTGTGTCTCTTATGCGTGTCTTGACAATAAAAAAATCTAGGGTGTGGTCTATATTGTGGTACACGTGTAGAGTCTTTTAGAATTATCAATTCTAGTAAACATTTCTCAATTTGGTCCTTTATTTTTAGCTTAATAATAAACTATAATTAATTTTATCAAAAGTTCCAATTTAACCATAAAAATTGACCTCGCATTCGAAATCGGCCTCACACGCGAAAAATAAAATTTACACTAATACTCTAAACTAACCCGGGATGTTACATTCACCCCCCCTTATATAGGATTCGTCCTCGAATCCTGCTCTGGGCATACTAAAATCAAACAACAAGCAAATACCGATATGGTCTATAGCATAAACTTACTCATATCGCCGAATAGCCAGCAGCTGCAGTCACCGACACTCTACAAACCTATGCTCTGATACCATTATTGTAACATCCCGCTTAAGCCGAGATGCTACCGGCAGGAGACAAGCTAAACCCATCTCCATAAGCCTCTGATTCTGACGAAAATTCGGCATGACCTTTCCTAAAAGTCACGCAACCTGGATCAAAGTCCAGCACTATTATACAATCTATAGGGCCCAACTCATACTATAACACTAAAACAACCAACTCAAGACATAATACAACTGGGCTCCATGCCCGAAAATACGAAGAAACAAAAACTTTTACAAACTACACTTTATACAATTCAATTCTCTACAACTAGACTCTAATACTACCAAGACCTGGTGACTGGCTGACTGCAACGCTGCTATCCGGCTCCTCAAGCTCTAGTGTCTGTGGTTGACGGATCAGGTCACCAACCTGCAAAACTCAAACACTGTTGTGGTGTGAGTCATAAGACTCAGTAAGTAACTATGCTCATTCCTTGAGCATCAAACACATACAAAGTCTGAATCCTGTTTCTGTATTAACCTAAACCGTCTATGTGACCATGCAAATATTTACAAGTCTGATTTAGCCATATTACTTTTATCCATTTTATTTCCATATAACTTGCTACTGATCTTTTTATCTGAACACACACATACATACTTTAACTTATGTTTACTTTATCCATATTAATCACTCGTATTAAATACATCAAGTTCTATTTTACTAACTAACAGATTAAGATCCATCACACTTCTGCTGCGCTACTCTGATTCATCTCTTAACCTTTCTGTATACTCTAAGCTAGTCTGGATTAGATAATTATAATAACTTTCTTTCTTTTACTGTTTTGAAATATCATCAAATCGGTTATACTAAGATTTTATTTCTGTCAAACATTTAATCCACTAAAACCAACTATGTATACATGCATATGTTATCATATCATCATATTCTAGCTTCCTTACAATAGGTTCTTTCTAAGTAAACATACAACTCATACAATGGTCATTGATATATATACATATAAATAAAATCATGCTATCATGCACAAGTATTTTACAAAGTGTTACTTCAATATAAACATGTCACGCACAAATATTAACCATATATACATTTTGATGTAATCATGTCATGCTTTTATGAACTATTACTTTAAAACATTTTTCTGAAAAACTTACATGTGAATGTACTAGTGCTATAATACATTAACATCAACTATATGCATCTCAGATGAATTATTAGAATGTATGATTCATATGCATGACTTGTAAATTATACTATACTTTAACATGCTATGCTTTTAGAAAATGCTTTCTGAAATCTTTATGAAAATTCTCTGTTGAAAACTTTACTTAAAAACTGGTTTCTGCTTAAAAATTCTGAATCTCTTATAAAACTGCTATTTCCGGAAACTTTCTTTTCTAAAACCACTTTCTATAAAACTGTTTCTGAAGACTGAAAACTACACTTGAAAACTGGGATCTGTATCTAAAAACTGAAATCTGAAAAACTATTTCTAAACTCTGTTTCTGAAAACCGTGTACTATAATCTGGTTTCTGAAATCCAAGCACTGAAAATCTGAAAACTGTGTACTGAAAATCTGAAAACTGAAATCCTTTTTTCTGAAAACCAAATCTCCGCCCGTAGGCGCATCTCCGCCCGAAGGCGCATCTCCGCCCGAAGGCGCATCTCCGCCCGAAGGAGCATCTCCGCCCGAAGGCGCATCTCCGTCGGTAGGCGCATCTCCGCCCGAAGGCGCATCTCCGCCTAGTAATGTACCATCTGAGTGCTGAGGATCTAGGAGCGTCCCCCTAGTCCTCCACATGTGCACATGTGTCTAAATATGTCAATTCCAATTAGTGTACAGCTGGGATGGGTCAAATCCAAATTCCCGAATCCATATGATATCCGTCAATTCCAACTGAATCTTAAGTTACATACTGGGGTGAGTTTTTCCCTCATGCCCCAAAAATCACATAAAATCATATTGAAATCTTAAAAACATTTTCTGAAATACATTTCTTCAAAAAGGAAACGCTTAAAAATTTTCTGTCAAAAGCATACGAACTTTCTTTTAAAATACTTTGAATTTAAAAAACAATCTTAGTTTTAGCTCAAATTCTGGAAATCATAACATGTATATATGCATATGCATTCCTTTATACTATCATACATGTACATGCATTCATTCATGCATATCTATGGTACATTGAAATTGATTATATATATATATATATATGCTCAATGCACATACAAAACTTACCTTTATATAGTCATACTTATATATACTTACATATACATATCAACTTGCTCAATCAGAAGAACTCCAGAGAACACGTAAAGCTATAAACAACTAAACTGAAATTGAAATGGTTTGCTTTACATTACCTTTACATGTTGGGGGGCAACATGTCTAATCATATATAATACAAGATAAAACTGTATTTTTTTCTTATGCTCAAGCTATAATTTTATCATGTGAGAGAAGTATCTAAAATGTCAAAAAAAATCAATACGGCCACAACATTTCTCATTATTATCACAGTTTTAACTCTAAATTCTATTTTCACAAAAAGATACAAACAACTCATTACACACTTAAAGTCCCAATTTGACCACTTGATAAACTTATACCCAAACCTTCCTTTTTACCGAACCAACTCTAAACATCAACCCTCATATTCTTTAATTTAGCAACATAATTAATAAACCATAGACTTTTCATTATTCATCATAACCTACTTTATCAAAACAGTTGCTGGAACTACTATCACTTTTAAGATCTAAAACTGTAATTGATATGATTTCATATGTTGAAATACGAACACTACTTCCTGCTGGTTTAACATTAAAATTGAGAGTCACACCTGATTATGATTTGTTAGCAAAATTAACTCATCTAATACTGTATTGACAATTGCTAATCGAATAGGAAGTAAATTAATTGCATTGATGACTGATGCTGCAATTATTCAAACTATTCCTGCTAATGTAACAGATTTAGAACTAGTTTAAATCAAATAATAAAAATTTTATTATGAAACTCAATTTACAATCTGATATATCATTGATGAAGATTCCTTTTTACTTTTCACTACTTAAAACTTATATTGGTGATAAAATAAAGGAAAGATATGGTTTTGGAACAGTTCAATTTAAGGATCTTCAAACAGTAAAATTACCTATTGTTGCTTATATGACTTGTAATGCAGATCTAATAGCTGATTCAATACGACTTTGGAAAGCACATGAGCAATCACTAAATCCTTATATGTCAATTAAACTTCCAAAGAAATTTATACTTTCCAATTAATTAAGGTGCCCAAATACATTAGAAACAATTAAGTTCATAAACTAATCCCTTACTGCCGTAGTGAACTAACTCATTCAGCACAATACTATTTCCCTCAAACGCCACTGTCTAAATCTTTTCATCACTGCCACAGTCATAATTCAGATTTTATTTTCACAATAGCACACAAATATTTCATTACTTGTCTATAAGATTTCCAAATTAACCATTACATAAACTTGCACCTTAGTTTTACGAAATCCCCAAATTCTAGGGTTCTAGGCGTTTCCCCCCAAATTGAGAATCCCTCTAATCTACAAATATTTCTTCTAATCTCATGTTAGATATCAAATTTAAACTACTTTCTACAAAATTAATCTTTTTATCTAAACCTATCTCAAGGTTTAAATCAAAACCCAAATGACAAACTTAATAATACTCAAGAAATTCATAGCAATAGTGTACTTACTTCCTCTTTTCAGTTCTCTCTCTCTCTCTCTCTATCTCAGTCTTTTTCCTCCATTTCCTTTTTTTATTCATCTTCTTGGTTTCTTCTCTTGCTCGGCATTTCTCTCATGCTCACTGCTTTCGTGTGTTTGTGTGTGCGTGAGTGATATGCTACTGTTGTGTGCGTAAGTGATATGCTACTGCTGTCTTCGATTCTCTCTGTGTGAATGGACTGCTGTGTGTGCGCGTGTCACTTATGCGTGTGTCTTGACAATAAAAATATCCAGGGTGTGGTCTATATTGTGGTACACGTGTAGAGTCTTCTAGAATTATCAATTCTAGTATAAAATTTATCAATTTGGTCCTTTAGTTTTAGCTTAATAATAAACTATAATTAATTTTATCAAAAGTTCCCATTTAACCATAAAAATTGACCTCGCATTCGGAATCGGCCTCACACACGAAAAATAAAATTTACACTAATACTCTAAACTAACTCGGGATGTTACAATAGTACAACCAAATCTAATGCAACACTTACCAGATAATTTAAGAAACATACAAGTTTGCACACCCATAGTCGTAAATGAAAAGAATGAAGACAAAATACATATTTCATGAACGTATTAAGCAATAAAGTACACTAATGTAACTAATAACAATTATAAAGGCATTGATGATAAAAGCGAGCACATAATCTCATGAGCATATCGAATAAATGTGGGAAATATAAATAAACAATAACGGTAAAGGCATAAAGATTGAAAAGAGCTAACTCATCATGTGATGGGGAAGGGAATGTCTAAGGGGACAAACATGCATGAAACATGATGAAAGAATCTATCCAGTGTGTGCCCGTTCGTGTAGCGTTCGTAAACGCATTCGAACGGTAAATAGAATGCAAGCATTCGAGTAGCATTTGATAATGCGTTCGAACGATAAACAAAATGTCTGCGTTTGTATAGTGTTTGATAATACGTTCGAACGGGATGAGACTGTAGGTTCTCTAAGGTCCAATGATCATTATCAAGCAATAAAAATACATGTGAATACAAGCAAATGAGGTGCGGAATACTCACAATGATCGGTTGAGTCAATGTGGTGAAGACAAAAATCAGTTTCTACCCTTCTCCGAGTCATGGCAGTGGCAGTTTTTTCTTCCACCATTTTCGGCCATTGATGTCCTCTATGAAAGCTCCAAGTGATGATTCCATGCTCATGTAGTGAGTTCCATATCACCTTAGGATGGCTCCTATGTGTGCTAGCACCCAAGAAATTTGCCACAAATTTCCTTAGCTTCTCGTTCTTCACTCGGTCAAACCAGAAAAACAGAAGGAAAAACGTGAGAGAGAGAGAGAGGAGTTTTGGCTCCAAAATCGTGAGCCAATGAGAGAGAGTGAAAAGAAAAATGTGTAATAGGTTTTTAATTTCCAAAATCAATTAACCATTTACCATTTTTCAATTTCAAAAAAGTCAAGCATTAAATGTTTGCCATCAACTCACATCAATCAATCAATCAATTGTCACATCACTCAAAGTGACATGTGATTTGACGCTTGATGTGACTAATGATTTGACGATTGATTTGACTTATGTGCCGCACTCGAATTCGAAATACGAATGCGCTAGCAAAAAATCCCGGGCTTGGGTTCGCTAATTCCAAATTAATGAATTTTCCATTGCAACGCAATTAAATGATTATGCCTAGCGAAATCACTATTCACGTCCTAACGAATTAATTATAAATTAACTCGTTCGCCCGAATTAAAATCTAATTTTAATTCCGCGTCGAAATCCAATTTTGTATAATATATCGAATATATTAATTCACCGATTAATTCCAAATTAATCGTTCTCTCTCTTTAATTGATATTTTATCCCAGATAAAATATCTCCGCAATTAGTCCCATATTAATTTTCTCTCTCGTCTAATTAATCCTAGATTAATTAAAGGGCGAGTCATACGTCATCGGTGAATCTTCGGGAAGCGACCCATGAGATCCTCGGATATGTTGGCAGTAAATACGGTCGTCGGACTATCCGAACACGTAAGTACATAGTACTACGTTTTACCGATTTACATGACAAGGTTGGCTTCTAGCAAAGCGTTATGCCTACCCAATTCTCTAGAAACATGCTTACAGGAATAAGCGATCTATATCAGGCGTAGTATACATAGTATTGCGTATGTCGATCCAGTATCGGATGATCACATGCTAGGCCTGGGGCTGGAATTGTGTCTGTCCCGTACGAAGCACAAGTCGGATGTCTGGTAACTAGTCTCTATAATCAGATATACATGACCTTGTAATAATATCCCGATAGCTGCAGCATTTAAGAGAACCAGTCCCGTATCCTACGTGACCATCATCCCCACTATGACTGGAGTGATACTTCCGTCTTGACATCACACCCAACACACTATGATTCTCGATATACCCAGAAGAGGCGTACACAGAAATCGGTTGAAGCCCTGGACGACCAAAACAAAAGTATATTGATTGTCACAAGTATTAGCGGTGCAAGTCTCAGGTTAAGACCAAATACACCTACCCTGATTTCAGACTTCCATAGACACATAGTCATACTACCAATGGAATTTCGAGGGGGTCTATCTAGAGCGAAGCTGTTTCCCGTACCATCGGTAAAACACAACCTCCTATTACACTTGCATGAGTATCCTATACCCAAATATATGAGAACTATTATGTTGTGCCCTCACAACGCGCACAAGTGTAATACTAGTCTTTTACACATTTATCGATGGCCAACAAACCTTCATGGACTGATACTGTCTCATATCATTCTCAATCCAGGAACTAATCATAGGGACCTCCTATCATTTATACATCTATGTGATCTAATCACAAATGATAAGAGTGCAATCTCCTTTGTAACATAGTTAATTTGTACAACAACACCATGATCTGTACAAATAGTGACGCTATGGGTCATAATTGTCCAACAATCTCCCACTTGGCCTATAGCCAGTCACTCGAGTGCCTGACACCCGAACTATGTATGGTTGGCTTAAATTACTGAGAAAAGCTTCGTCAGCCGATTTGCATGATTAAATGGGCTTGGTTGTACCAAGTTAGGTTTAGGCTAAATTGGTTGGATCCAATTGGGCCCAAAACCATATCCATAAAGTCCAATTATGACTTAATGGACCTTTAATAATAATTGGGCCTAATGGGTCTAAATTGGTTTCTTGGCAAATAAGGGTGACTCCTTAAATGGGCTTTGGTATTTGGGTTTGACCCATATTGACCAAAAGTCCATGCCTTAGAAATTAATTAAAAGCTCATTGGACTTTAAATTAAATTGACATTGGATGTTAATCGGGCTTTGAGACCCGTAACGATTAGATTTTGAATCTAAGTCGTAAAGGTTCGTTAATAAAGTGTAAATATTTAATTTGGAAATAAATAAATGAGTAAGTATTAAATACAAATTAAATTAGATTTAATGTTGTAGTTTAATTTAATTCAAGAATTCGTACTTTGAGTACTTATTCGCAAAACGAGTTTGACTCGCGCAAAATCAAATCGTTGTTTGAACATTGGATGGTCATTAATATTCAGATTAATTAATTGGATTAGATTGATTGATAACATGCTTGTGTGAATACATGGTTGCGATGTATGAATAGTGTATATCGGAAATTTTGGAAATTGTTGTAATAAATTTAGAATTTATTAATTGGACCTGCGTGTCCAGCCTATTACCTCTTTACTCTTAGTATTTCTCTTCTCACTTATTCCCCTCAATGTAAATGAGGTTTCTTTAGAAGTGTTATGTAATCGGGTAGAAGTAATACTTGTGCTACCAGGAGAGAGGAAAGGGAGAGATTTGTTCTAGGAACAATGTGTTAAGTATCCTTCCGCATATCATTATTATATTTACTTACTCGCCTTATTATGTGTTTAGAATGCATGTTTAAGGGTGTATGATGATGAGACCTTAACAAAGATAATTAATTGGTTGCCAATTACGCGAAAAACCCTCAACATCATATTAAGCGTTTTTCCTTCCATTGAGTGATTCTTACTCAAGATCCAAGACTGGCATTGGTTTGTTGGCCAAAGTCAAGACCTTTGTCCGTCGAGGATGTGTTTGAATCAAGAAGGCTTTGTTCCATATTGGTGTCTTGTCGAAGTTGTGATTTGTTGGCCAAAGTCAAGATCACTTCTTGTCCATCGACATTAATTACGAAGCTTTCCAAAGTCAATGGGTTCCGCTTAACTGGGATCATTAAGTTTGTTGTGCCAAAGCCAAGGCTTAGTTGATTCAGAGGAAAAAGGTTAGGAAATATATTGGATTTATTGGCATATATAAGATATATGTTTCGGACTTGGATGTCCACCAACTGGATCTAGGAATTGGATGTGATTCAATTGATTTTAAAGATCTACCTAGTTAATTATCATACAATTTGTTGGCCAAAGTCAAGATTGTGTGTTATTTAACGGGATCCTAGCCCACTAGGAAACAGGGTTTCCCGAGTACTCAACAGAGGGTTAAAGGCTCGTCGAAAAATAGTGGGAGGAAAGTATTAAATTTGCAATATTCATTTAGTTACTTGCCATATGCGCTCATTTCAATTTTTTCGTCGTTAAATTAATATATTAGTTGGACTAATATTTAAACGTTGTTTTAATTAAACTGTTAGACTGTATTCAAATTATTTCATTTATAGTTGATTATATAATTGGATTATAGTAATCAATATATATTTGAATTAACCATTTCAATTAATAGTTGATTTTATAATTGGATTATAGTAATCAATATAATTGAATTTAACCTATTAAATTATAGTTGATTATATAGTTGGACTATAGTAATCATTATAATGAATAATACCTAAAATCGTTGATTCGATAGTTGGACTATTGGAATCAAGATAATTGAAATATTAGTGTTTAAAATATAAACCTGGGTGAAAATATTTTAAACGGCTTTAATTTTCAAATTGGGAATAAAATCTCAGGTTAGTCTTGGTAACCGAGAAGTTACATTATTTGATATAGTGACGTCTCGGGCATAAGGCCGGAGTTGAGCAAATAGTAGAACATGATATTGGAATATTCATGTGATGATAACTTTAGTGCTTAATCCAATAAGCTTGCCAAATAGACTCCTTAATTTCTTATTCAGGACTAAGGATTAGATCTTTATAGTATGATAATGAAATTGAAGGATCTTCATAGATCTATTCTTAGATCTTAGAAGTACTAAATTGCAATAGTAAACTCTTGGAGAGTTAATGGCTATACTCAAGGAGACAAAGCCAAAGTTTGCAATAAGGCAAGAAGCGCAAGGCACACCTTAGTTCGACATTCTAGAAGGCTAAGGCTTGGCCAAAGTCTTCTGGAATGTGGAAAAGGGGCAAAAGCAAAGTCATTATAATCTTCTGGGAAGACAAAAGACATATCCCAAAATGTCTGGCTAAATTGTGGCAAACGGGGACACGGAAGCGTGACTGCCGTATGGACAAGGCAGACATGAAGGAATTGAAGACGGGCAAGGCTCCGACTTCAAATATGTTTGTTATAAATATGTTCACTACTCGTATTAAAATTTGATTTTAGATACTAAATGTTGTACATAAATATGTACTAGTGTGTAGAATCTGTAATGAGCAGGATACTGACTTCAGATGAGATTGATCTATGAAACGGAAACGGGACGAAAGTCGTTGTTTTAACCGTAGATACCTAAGTTTAGGAACTACCCTTTGGGTATGTACTTAAATTAGGAAACTGTTAATATGTAACTAGTTTGACTAGAAACATTATCTCTATATCAGGGTTTAACCCGTTGCGGGTATACATTTATATTCTAGAACACTAAAGTGTTTTATTTTATAAAGATGATATTAAGATAAACACATTAGATGTGAATAACAGTATTTATATTTTGAATATAAATAAATCTCTAACGTATAACATGACGAACAAATAGTTCAAACTGATTTGATCAGATAAGACTTATTTGTGGCATTGTTGTCTGGGACACGAATAAACAAGACTCGTATATCCACACTTTCGAAGAGTGCATACTAGGACGGATTTGATTCTATTCAAATAATGTCTACGAATCTAGTTTATTGGGCAAAGTGCCTAAATTACTTTTTACTTGGTAAAAGTGCAAGTGCCACCGATCTGTAGCCCTCGTTCATAGTGACGTAAGTGGGCCCATATCTAGCTAGGCTAGATGTGGATATGAATATTTCATGACCTTACGGATGTGGCATCGCGTTATGGTTATGTGTTTCTTTTGAAACACAAATCGGAAACTTTTAGAGATTCGATACGAAATAGAAAAACAGATCGACTAAAGTATTAAACACCATGATTGGACCATGATGAAAATACTTAAGCAATAAGTTTCTTAAATACTTGAAAGAGTATATTATTCTTTCAATAAGGACTCCTCCCGAAACACGTCAATTTGACGGTGTGTCCGAACGGAGAAACCGAATTTTGTTGGACATGATTAGGTTAATCATGAGTCACTCCGAGCTACCATTTCCTTCAAATGATAAGCATTAAATAGTGCAAAACTTATTTTGAATAAGGTTCCATACAAATCTGTTAGACAAAATTCATATTAGATATGAACAGGAAAGAAACAGGGTTTTCTCAGTTCTGTAGATTTGGGTATGCTAGGCATAAGTTTGGTGTTAGACATTATGACCCATAGCGTCACTGTTTTGTAAATGATATTGTATTATTGTACAAAATGAACTATGTGATAATGAAATTGCCTTTTGCCGTTTTGTAAAATTATTTACTTTGATATATTAATGGCAAAAGTCCATAATTAGTTCCGTATTGAGATGATATGAGACAGTATCAATATAAAAGGTTTAATCATTAAATATCCCTAGTCGGAGTATTATCGAGATTGGACATCGATAATGCGGAATAGACTAGTATTGCACTTGTGCGAGTTGTGATGGCACAACGGCATAGTTCTCATATATTTAAGTATTGGATACTTATGCAAGTGCGATAGGAGGTTGTGTTTTACCGATGGTACGGAAAACAGCTTCGCTCTGGATAGACCCCGCGAAATCCCATTGGTAGTATGTCTGCGTGTCTATGGGAGGCCGCATCAGGGTAGGTGTATATGGTCTTAACCTAAGACTTGCATCGCTAGTACTTGCGACAATCGGTAAACTTGGTTTTGGTGGTTCGGGGCTTTAACCGGTTCTGTGTACGCCTCTTCTGGGTTTATCGAGAATCGTAGTGTACTGGATGTGATGTCAAGATGGAAGTATCACTTCAGACATATGGAGATGATGATCACGCAGGATACAGAACTAGTACTCTATAAAAGGTTGCAACCGTCGGGACAATATGACTAGGTCAGGATTGTCCGATTTAATAGACTAGTTGTTTGATGTCCGATATATGTTTCGTACGGGGCAGACACATTTCCAGCCCCAGGCCTAACATGTGATCGTCCGATACTGGATCGATGTACGCGATACTACGGTATACTACGCTTGATAAAGATCTAATATTCCAGTAAGAATATTTCTGGAGAATTGGGTAGGCATGGCGCTTTGCTAGAAGCCAACCTTGTCTTGTAAATCGGTAAAAATGTAGTACGAGGTACGTACGTGTTTGGATTATCCAACAACCGTATTTACTGCCAACATATCCGGAGATCTCTTGGGTCGCTTCCTGAAGATTCACCTATGATGTTTGATTCGAACTTTATTAATCTTGGATTAATTACGGAGAAACTTTATCTTGGATAAAATGCCTAATTAGGAGAGAGAACGATTAATTTGGAATTAATCGATAAAATAATATATTCGATATATTAAACGAAATTAGATTTCGACGCGGAATTAAAATCGGATTTTAATTCGGGCAAACGAATTAATTTAGAATTATTCGTTAGCGATCTGAATAGTAATTCCGCTAGGCGTAATTATTTAATTCTCATCGCGACGGAAATTCGTTAATTCGGAATTAGCGAAACTGAGCCCGAAAGTGTTTGCGGACACATTCGTATTTTGAAACGAGTGGGACCCGCAAATAACATCGCGAAGTCTCATTACTTGACACGACTAGTTGATGGATGTATCTAGTCACCTTTATGGGATGATACATTGTCTCTATTCTCAATGTAAGTAGGTGAGGCCATTTAATGGATTTTTTGGAGGGAAAACCTTTCACGGTTTTTGAAGGGTTTTTTTATCAAAAATTCATTTTGGAAAATGTAATCTCATCATTGCTTTTATTTTCTTTCTCAC